>MU227329.1:55190-74841 GCA_018584345.1 Thuja plicata | reverse complement strand
GAAGCCGGCCTTCTCCGGAGATTCAACCTCGTAGTTCAAGTCCCACAGCTTGGAGGTTGATTCCATGTTTCACTAGGTTGCTGTTAGAGAAGCTTTCAGCAAGGGTGCAAACCTAAGTGACAACAGGGCTGATTTCGATGAAAAAATTTAGAAAATTTTCTATCCACTAAATCACATCCAAACTTGTTGCAGATTGTGTGAGCAACAAAAAATAGGGTTTCAAAGTCAAGTTTGAGCAACCAAGGAGTTGTAAGTGTGATGCCTTCAGACTTAAATCTGAAATTTCCCTAGGATGATTTTCTCCAAAAAATACAAAATCTTTCGAAGTCCTCCAATCATATCAAGGACCATTGTTGAGTGTTAGGGAGTTGTCCTTGCATGAAATCATCAAGTTTTGAGGGCAAAATCATCACAAAAGGGGTATATTTTAGACTTGTCTTCAGAAAACTAGAATTTCATATCATGGCAAAAGGGGTTTATTTCTCATGAAAAATTCATAAGGTGCCTTCATACTCTTATTAAAACTCACGTGCATTTGTTACAGTGCATTTTCCGTGAAGATTGGATGGATTTTATGACACTTTTAGGATTGTTATATGTCAGTCGTTAGAAAATCATAGCTGAGGCATTAATGGTGAAAATTGACATATGCATTTTGATGTCAAAATCTAGTCATCTAAGACATGGTTTTCATGATTTTGAAGTTTGATTATATCTAGTTGTGGGCTTAGTCCTCATACTTAGTTTTCAGACTTTGTCTTCATAAATTTTGTTAAATTTCATGACTTTAAAGTTCTATTTTCTTTGTAAATTTGAGGCATTTAAGGATCGATTTGCTCATTATTGCATTGTCTTCAGATTTTGTTCAATTCCATGTTTCATTTGAAGCCAATAAGTGTAAATTTTCTAAGTCTTGGAATTGAATTTAAGGATAAAATCAAAGGTTTAAAAGTCTTAAATTGGTCCCTTTATATAATTCATTACAAGATGTTAACTTAGAGCTTTGTAACAAGAATCATGTTCAGATCAAAGACGGGGATAATTGCAAGGAAATGAACAAATGAAGGTGGAAGAAAAGTTCAAGCTCAAGGCCAAAGATAGCAATGAAGGAGGAATAACATAAATCTATCAAGTTCAAAGGAGGACAACGTTTCAAGATAATGTAGGGACGGGGAAAGTCCAAATTTAAAAATAAGGAGTCCATGGACAAGTTCAAGTTCACTTTCAAATTCAAGGACATTCATGTGTCCCTATGCAAGGAAACTTTCTACTTGATTAAACACTTGAAGAATAAGGACTATCTTATAGGGAGATCAACTTGTCCCTATTCACATCAATTTTCCATAAGGATCAAGCAAGATTTAATTCAAGAACAATTCGTTAGGAACTACAATTTTTCCATATGAGGGATCAAGGCTAAAGGATTCTAAGCCAAGGAGGTAGCAGATAAAGGTATCAAGGATGTCCCAAACAATGAGATAGGAAGACTTCACCACACGAGGATGATCAAATTAAACTAAGGAAGAAAAAGTCTACAAATGAAGAAGGATTACCATCATGAAGGGTTCAAGGACATGAAGATTTACAAGTCCATGACAAATGGAGGGAAACCTGTCACTTCAATAAAATTGAAATATTAAGAACACTTTCAAGGACAAGTTCAATGAGAGAATTTCCTAAAGGAAGAGGATAAAGATACAAAATTGAAACAAGGATCAAAGATGAGCAAGTTGAGGCGGTGTCTAGTCATAATTCAGCCAATCAGAGAGGTCCAAGTTGACATTTCCAAGGTCATCCAATCAAGATCAGTCACAAGTGGACATGTGGAACATACTATTTTCTCATTGGTTCATCCACAAGGGGATATGGAATATAATTTTCTCATTGGCCCATTGGGTGGTGCCTCATTATCATTGGCTACATGTATTAAATGAGTGTAGAAACCCTAGTTAGGGTTTTTTATGAGTTAATCTAGGCCATTGGTTTGAAATCAGTCTTGGTTGGTCATTGTAATTAAGGCTTCTATATAAACCTCACTCCTATCATTTGTAGGGAGAGACTTGTTGAAATTGTTTCCATAATGCTATCAAAGTAATTTCTAATTCATTGTCGCTCTTCATGGTGTTGGATGATTGTTGAGCATCTTAGAGTTTGGTTTTTGGGTGTGATGAAATTAATGTTTTGTCATTGATGTCAACATACTGGTTACTGTTTCAGACAATATGTTTGGTGAAGAAGATTTCTATTGTTTAGGTGCTATATTGAAGATCTTGAGTTGTGATCGTAAGGTGTTGTTCCATGGTGTCTGTAGTTGGTCTACATGTTAGGAATAACAATCCACAAGACAACTAAGAGGTGGGGGGGGGGTNTGGGGTGAATCAGCTGTGATATATATTATTAATCTTTAAACTTAATAAACCAAAATTGCAATACAAATGCCAACACCATAACACAATACTTGTTGTCGAGGAAACCCTGTTAAAGGTAAAACCCCAATGGGAATCAACACCCACAAATAATGTACTGAGAGTATAGTATCCCTGTTAAAAGATTTAGCCCTGTTACGAGCTTATTACAACATTACAGTATACAGTCCCTGTTAGGAGTCAAGAGAAATAGTAGGCTCACTGCCCAAAGAAGGTTAAAGCCACCCTCAAGGATTCACAATCCGAACAAGTGTATATAGAAAATATACAATCCAATGAACTGTCTGATAGCAACTATCTTTGTTTGGTCAGTTTCGATGAAGTACTCTTCTCATAAACTCTGCTCTACATCCAGTAGTCAAACAAGCCTCGCAGCTTTCACTTCTTTTATTTTTCAATCTTTGTCTCATCTTTTCAAAAGAAAATATCACTCATATATACCCTCTTACAATAATTCTTTAGGTCGGCCAATTAAGCTTTCTTAATATACAAATAATTAATTAGGTCGGCCAATTAAGGCTTTCCAATGTACAAATAATTATATAACCCCTTGCTAAGATACAAAAGGTACCTATAACAAGTAAACATCAAATATAATCCATCACTTATACTTCCAGATCCACAATCCACGCTCACAATTCATTTTACATGCTACATGTCTGAAGTCGGCCACCAAATAGGTCTTCTCCAGAATACACGTCACAGATGACGTCACCAGTCATCAAACAACAATCAAACTCAACCCATTATTCCAACATATGTCGGCTATCCACCAATAAGGTAGCTTCATCTGAAATATCTTCACCAGAAATATATACCCGAAACACAGAGACCTGCTTTGTCCAGCATCACAGTTACAGTCCAAAAACCAATCTTCACCTAATCAACTGTAACATCCGCAATATGCAACATAAAGCCAAGCGACCTTAGGAATAAGGTCAACACACATCCTTCTGCATATATCCAACTTTGATCATTCTGAATCATTTGTACAGTGTCCGTACACTTCTGCCAGTCTTCTCCACAGAAATATATGTTGACATCAGTGACAAAACATGAATATCAATAACATGATCAATACCCAAAGTTGATATCATCCAACAATCTCTCCCTTTGGCATTGATGGAAACATATGGAAAAATCCATATGCATCAACCCAAAAGTCTCTCTCTCAATATCCTCAACACAAATGTCCCAAAACAGTAGGGATTTTCACATAAATTCCTTCCCCCTTTGGCAGCAATAGCAAAGGGTGCCATAACTCATCTGTAGTCGTCTGTAAGGTGTAGCTTTTTCAAATCTTTATGTCCATCAACTATGTGCAAAATCACCCAAATATACTCCATAGTATTCTCCTGCGATCACTCCCCCTGAGGAGTAGATCCATACACCAAGTCCAGAGAATGATATAGCTCTGAGATCCATTGGACTGATGCATATTTGCATCAATTAATTACCACTAGGAGGGGCCATCACCCCAAGCATGCTTCTGAGATATTCAAAAGCATCTTTTGGCAAAGGTTTAGTAAATATATCTGCTATCTATTCTTTTGTGCTAATGTATTCCAGTTTAATTTCTTTGTCTGCTACTTTCTTCCTCAAGAAGCGATACTTAATAGAAATGTGCTTTGTTTTAGAATGCATTACAGGATTCTTCGACATGTTTATTGTGCTAGTGTTATCACAATGGATAACCACTGGCTCTTCAAAATTATTCCAATGTCTTTCAGCATTTATTTCATCCAAACAACTTGTATACAGTTTATTGCAGCAGCAACATACTCTGACCCAACAGTAGATTGAGCAATACAGTTCTGCTTCTTTCTCAACCAAGAAACCAATATTTTCCCAAGGAAAAATGCACCACCACTTGTACTCTTTCTGTCATCCACATTACCTGCCCAATCAACATTAGTATAAGCCTGCAAAGTAAAATCTTCTGATTTTTCATACCACAATCCATATTCTATTGTTCCTTTCAAATATCTGAAATTTTTTTTCACAGCAACAAAATGTGTCTCTTTAGGATCTGCCTGATATCTAGCCACAATTTCAACTGCACATTGGTAATATCTGGTCTAGTGTGAGTTAGATATTGTAGACCTCCAATCATCGATCTATACTTAGTCTGTACAACACTTTGAGTCTCATCACTATTAGTCAGTTTGTGTCTAGTCACCATAGATGTCCCAACAGGTTTACAATCTTCCATTCCAAACTTTTTCAACATTTCCTTAAGATACTTGGTTTGAGATATAAAAATGCCATTCTTACTCTGATTAATTTGCAAACCAAGAAAATTTTTCATCTCACCAATCATTGACATCTCAAATTCATTTTCCATTTCTTTAGCAAACTTCTTACTCATCTTATCATTGCCTCCAAAAATGATATCATCAACAAAAAATTCTATAATTAAGATTCCATCTTCATCAGTTCTTGCATACCATGCTCTTGGTGCTTGTTTCAGTCCATACAGTGCCTTCTTCAGTCTGCAAACCATGTTTTCATCATCTGTCAAAGGAAAACCATCAGGTTGCTCAAAGTAAATGTCTTCTTCTAGATCACCATTCAAGAATGTTGACTTCACATCCATCTAATATACTTTAAAGTCTTTATGTGCAGCATAAGCAAGAAATAATCTCACAGCTTCCAATCTAGCAACAGGAGAAAATGTTTCTTCATAGTCCATGCCTTCTGTTGCGAATAGCCTTTACATACCAGTCTAGCCTTGTTTCTTACCACTGTTCCTTCCTCATCCATCTTGTTTCCAAAAACCCATTTAGTTCCTATCACATTTTTATTCTTAGGTCTTGGAACCAATTCCCAAGTATTATTCTTCTTTATTTGTTCAAGTTCTTCTTCCATAGCTTTAGTCCAAGATTCATCTCTACATGCTACATCAGTAGTCTTCGGTTCAACTTGAGAAATCAAACAGATTTCATCTCTAGCTCTAGATCTAGTCATCATACCTTTACTTGCATCACTAATAATTTGATCTTCAGGATGGTTCTTCTTAACATACCTTGGTTTCTTCAGTGTCTCAGTAGCTTCAGTTTGTTCATCTTCAATCTCATTCTCGATCATCAAAGGTTCTTCAGGTTCAACAGTAACCTCTTTCATTTCTGTAATCTGACCACAGTCATACATTCTTTCCTGAATCTGAAACTTTTCATCTATCCTCACATTTGTGCTTTCAATCAACTTTCTCAATCACAGATTGAAACATTTATATGCTTTACTATTAGTAGAATAACCAAGAAAAACTCCTTCATCACTTCTAGCATCAAACTTGCCTATCTCATCATCTCTCTTGATATAACATTTGCTTCCAAATATTCTGAAATATTTTACAATAGGTGTATGATAAAACCATAATTCATAAGGAGTCTTACTTGTACCTTCTTTGATATGAATTCCGTTCAGGGTGTACACAGCAGTGCCAACTGCTTCTTTCTAGTGAACATGTGACACATTTCCTTCCAACAACATAGTTCTTTCAACATGTAATATAGTTCTGTTTCTTCGCTATGCTATCCCATTCTGTTGTGGAGTTCTAGGAGCTGATGTCTGTCTGTATATTCCATGTTCTTCACACTATGAATTAAATAACTCTGATGTAAACTCACCACCTCTGTCTGATCTCAAACACTTTATCTTCAAACCAGATTCATTCTCAACTTTTGCTTTAAATAACTTGAATTTGTCAAATGCTTCTGATTTTTCTCTCAAGTATGTAACCCACATCATTCTGGAAAATTCATAAAAAAATAGTATAAAGTACCTTTCACCATAGTATGATCTTGTTCTTGTAGGACCACACAGATCTGTATGCACCAGATCCAACTTCCTTTTTTCTGAATAATCTTTGCTTTTAAAAGTGCTTCTAGTCTGCTTCCCCATAACACACTCTCTACACATAGTGTTAGATGGCTTCACAATTTTAGGTAGATCTCTTACTAACAAAATCTTCTGTTCCATGACCAACTGTCATCAACCTTCGCAATAAAACAAGAAGCTCCAGATGTGTTCAATTCAAATACATTACCTCTTGATTTAGTACCAGATGCGATCAAGTCTCCCGATTTACTTCCGATGGAGCATTTTCCATTAATGAATTTTAATTGATAACCGTTGTCCACTAATTGTCAAACACTCAACAGATTGTGCTTAAGTCCATCAACAAGTAATACATTTTCAATGTTAGTCTTTCCATCCAAAGAAATATATCCAACTCCAATAATAAGCTTAAGAGTATTGTCACCAAATCTGACAACACCACCATCATGTCTTTTCAAAATCACAAACTTATTTTTGTCTCTAGTCATATGATGTGAACAACCACTGTCTATAACCCATTCAAATTTCTTTTCAACACGAGATACTAATGCTTTTTCTTCATGCATAGGTTCATCATCCTTAATAGTTATAAATCCAATTTCATCATAGTTACCATCATCATCATCAGATATACCTTCACTATCATAATAGCATTCCTTGTCTTTTGAATGCTTAGACTTGAAAAACATAGGTTTGTGCTTTGGAACTCTTGTAGGACATCTAGATGCAAAATGACCAATCTTGTTACATGAAATTTTTTTTAAAGGTAACTTTCCCTCAAATTTACCCTTACCTCTCTTTTCTCTTCTAGCAATCAATGCTACTACTTCATCTAGCTTTCTTTCTTCCTCCTGTATCTGTTCCCATTCATTAGCATAGGCTCCAAGTTCTTCCCTTAGGTCATTGTTGCTGGTGCTTGCATTTCCAGATAAGGTCCTTTTGTTCTTGTGCACGGTTGCTTTGAATGCTGACTCAACCTTAGGTAAAGTGTCTCCCAATTCTATGGCCTCAAATGTTGTTAGCTTTCCAATCAACATCTCTCTAGTGAAGTTTCATGTCAAAGGTATAATCTCCTCTATAGCTTGTACTTTGGTTCTATATGTAGGTGTCAAAGATCTGAGTATCTTCACAATCACTTCTTCCTCACTGTAAGTGCCTCCGGAGTTTCTAATACTAGTAACCACTTCAGTAATTCTCTGTGCATATGCCCTAATGTTCTCATCTTCTCTCATCTTTAGTGAATCCATCTTTGTCTTCCAGTTCTGTAGCTTTGCCTGTTTTGTAAATTTGTCTCCAATATATAATGCTTCCAATCTTGTCCAGATCTCATGTGCAGAATCCAAGTCTTTTACTTCTGTGAATTCACTTTCAGAAAGTCTGTTGATCAAAGATTCCCTTGCAACCATATTACATGAAAATAACTTCTTTTCATCTTCAGTAGCCTTCTCTAATTCATCCCCAGTCGCTATCTTTTCACTCTTCTTTGTAATCATCCAGTAGTCAATTCCCAAACATAGCAAATGTGTTCTCATCTTGTTCTGCCAACTGTCAAAGTTTTCAGGATCAAATTTCAAACTATCCTTCCTGTAGTAAGTCATCTTTAGGATCACCTCAAGCGGTTAAGATTTCTCTCTAAGGACCACAAGATATGATACCAATTGTTAGGAATAACAGTCCACAATACAACTGAGAGGGGAGTGAATTAGTTGTGATATATATTATTAATCTTTAAACTTAATAAACCAAAACTGCAATGCAAATGATAACACAGTAAATGCTAGCACCATAACACAATACTTGTTGTTGAGGAAACCCTGTTAAAGGTAAAAGCCTAGTGGGAATTAGCTCCCAAAAATAATGTACTGAGAGTATAGTATCCCTGTTAAAAGATTTAGCCCTATTAGGAGCTTATTACAACATTACAGTACACAGTCCATGTTAGGAGACAGACCCTGTTAGGAGTCAAGAGAAACAATCACTGTCCAGGCACATTGCCCAAAGAAGGTTAAAGACACCCTCAAGGATTCACAATCCAAACAAGTGTATATAGAAAATATACAATCCAACGAACTGTTTGATAGCAACTGTCTTTGCTTGGTCAGTTCCAATGAAGTACTCTTCTCATAAACTCTGCTCTACATCCAACAGTCAAACAAGCCTCACAGCTTTCACTTCTTTTCTTTTTCAATCTCTGTCACATATTTTCAAAAGAAAAGATCACTCATATATTACCCTCTTACAATAATTCTTTAGGTCGGCCAATTAAGCTTTCCTAATATACAAATAATTAATCATGCCAGCCAATTAAGGCTTTCCAATGTACAAATAATTATATAACCCCTTGCTAAGATACACAAGGTACCTATAACAAGTAAACATCAAATACAATCCATCACTTATACTTCCAGATTTGTAATCCACGCTCACAGTTCATTTTACACGCTACATGTCTGAAGTCGGCCACCAAATAGGTCTTCTCCAGAATATACGTCACAGATGACGGACCACCAGTCGTCAAACAACAATCAAACTCAACCCATTATTCCAACATATGTCGGCTGTCCACCAGTAAGCTCGCTTCATTTGAAATATCTTTGCCAGAAAGATATACCTGAAACACAGAGACCTGCTCTGTCCAGCATCACAGTTACAGTCCAAAAACCAATCTTCACCAATTCAACTGTAACATCCGCAATATGCAACATAAAGCCAAGCGACCTTAGGAATAAGGTCAACACACATCCTTCTGCATATATCCAACTTCGATCATTCTGAATCATCCGTACAGTGTCCGTACACTTCTGTCAGTCAAGTAACCAGTTTCTCTTCTCCACAGAAATATATGTTGACATCAGTGACAAAGCATGAATATCATCAACATGATTAGTACCCAAAACTTATATCATCCAACACTACAAAGGTTCATAGATGTTGAGATGACAGCTTAAGTATGGTTTGATCGAGTTGTTGGTTGTTGTGGTTGCAGTGTTCCTATATACAAAGGTTGAGTATTTGGATCGTTATGTCTTTGATTTGATGTTTCAAAGGTTGCGAAGCTAGTGTTTGCATGGTGCCTTATCATTGTGCTCACAACTGGTGTTTTCCTTGATTTAGAGTATGACAAGCTATCTTTTATTATGATAGCGTTCGATATTTGATGTTCCTGTTGATCAGAAATGGAGATGAGATGATGTGAGTGTTCTAAATGTTATTCATGTTTCTTGTTGGTATTCTAGGATTGTGTAATGATTGTGCTGCTAGATTGCATGTTGGATGTGATCAGATTTTCTATTTTGGGTAGCGTGTTGGTGTTTCTTCATTTAGGTCTTAACCAACCTGATGGAGTAATGTGTTGAGATTCTTGTTGTTGTTTTGGTAATACTCTAACATGTTTGTGGTTGATGACTTGGGTCCTATCTAAGTCTTAGCCAACTTGATTTGGAGTTCAGAGATAACATTTTTGGTTTTTATGTTATATGATTAATGCCAATTTTTATAGTTAAGAGTATAGTATACATGGTACAAGGTTTAGCATTACATTGCAGGGTTTAGGGTTGATGGTTTATTGTGTAGGCTTTAGGGCCTAAGGTTGAGAGATAAGGATTAGGGTATATGGTATAAGGTTGATGGTGTAGGGTATAGGGTTCAAGATTGATGATATAAGCTAAAGGTATAGGGTATAAGATTGAGGGTTTGACATATATGCTTTAGGGGCTAGGGTTGAAGGTAATTTATATGCTTTAGAGTTTGGTTTTTATGCTAGGTTTCAAAACCCAACAAATCATAGGAAACTAACTTCTTGTCGCAAACAAGAGAGAAGTAGTAGTTATACAGGGTCCAATTGTTGTACACCCACTTGTGCTTCTAATATGGACAATCTTCCCACATATTTATAATAGATATATTGTAAATAAATAATCCACACGTAAATAGATGCATACTTAAAAACATGAAAAACTATAAATGTTGGTCAAAAAAGACGCATACTTAAAAACATGAAAACCTATAAACGTTGGTCAAAATAGATGCATACTTAAAAACATGAAAAACATAAATACATTCTTTAACAAGTGAAATAAATACTTTTGCATTCCAAATAAAACATGTAGCTATTGACTACAAGTGTGTCATTTATAAAAGAAGATGCTCAATTAATAAAATAAGATATTATTATCACACTTAAAAAATATTATTCCTATGTGTATGACTATTGGAGTGATATTGTAAATATGTATTGGAGTATTTAATATTAATAATTTGTCTCACCATAAATATAAAAAGTGAACATAATAAATGCCTTATATTTTTCTATTAAATGTGAAGGATTGTTAAAAGATTTTAGTGTTCAATAAACATAATAAATGCCTTATATTTTTCTATGAAATGTGAAGGATTGTCAAAAGATTTTAGTGTTCAACTAACAATACATCTGCATTAGATATAAGATATATTTTATATAATAATGTGTTATTTATAGAACAATCAATATTTTTTTATTCAAGTAATAGTCTTTTTATATTATATTTAAAAATTAGAGATAACAAATATTTATATTTCAAAGAAAGAAATCATAGAAACTAACTTAAAAAATGTTTTTTAAAACTGTAGCAATGAAAAAAAAAATATAGTTCTTATTGCAAACTAATTGAAAATAGAAATTATATATATATATTTATAAATATAAATATTACATTATTCTGTATGTTTATGTAGAAGTCCAATTCCCCTTCGAACCGAATAATCATTATTCTGTATGTTAATGTAAGTCGATGGATACTCATAATCAATATAGAATGAAATCAAATCACATAGATTTATTGGTAGAATGAGAATTAACGACTGTATCAAGCATCGTCAAAGCTACGCAAGGGTTATCCACAGGTATCTGTTTTCACAAGCAAACACCCATTTCGTAATTAATTTGAATTCTATCGCACTCCATTCTTATCAGAAATTAAAAAATCTTTTAAAAAATTTACTTACAAAGTGCCCTGCTCCCAAAACCCAAAAAAAGTACAGATTCTTGTAAGATTTTACGAATCCCTTCGTTACAGTTCCGTTGCAGTAAAGTGGTGTTCGAGTTGTAGAGTTGAACCCCTCTAGCCCTCTCCACCTGAAACAATTTTTTTTTTTACGTTTTCTTGATTGCTTATGTCTATAGTACTTTCAAACTTTTTGTGGGTATGTCAATGATATGTCTTTGAAAGGAATACCTAATTAAAAAATTTCCACTTACTTCAATTGTTGAACCCATGCTTCTGTTCCAATAGTTGCACAGATCAAGTCCACCTGCAAGTTTATTTCATTAAGCATCACCATAATAAAAAATGTAGCGAATACTGCTGCTTATGGGAATATTTTTAGATGGGCAGTTTCACCTGGCCATTGTAAATTGTCACCTTTTCACCCCGAGATAACAGCTCATCCACCTGCAGTTGTCAGTGAGGAATTACCCACATCAGTTCAATGTTTGGCATTGAGAATATAGGCCTGAAAGTCTGTGTTGAGAAAATGTCCGTTAAGTTATAGATAGCATTTCGCCTTGATGATTAGCTTTAAAGTTACGAGAAAACCCTAATTCAAGGTTTTAATGCCCATTTTAAGGGTTTTATGTCTTAGCCCTAGGGTTCATGTGTTCTCTAGGGGTGCTTGGCCAGTTGAGTAAGATAGGTTAGGTGAACTTCTATTTCTGCTGCATCCAGTAGGTCAATATGCGTCCACAGATTGGCTTGTTATAATGCATTCACTAATTCCTGCACATGAGATGAATTGATTCATGCCTAAGATTGCAATGCACTGCCTTTCACTTTGAAGCTATTACTATGCACAGTTGCACTTTATGTGGAGATTTTATAATTCCTGCACCGGAGAATGATTTGTACCATGCCTAGATTGCAATGGGATCCCCTGCGCACTAAAGCTATTCAGATGCATGAATGCTCTGCATGCATACATTCTGTAATTCTTGCACGAGAGAGTGAATTGAATCATGCCTAAGGTTGCAATGTGATGCCCTGTGATATGAAGTTATTGAGTTGCATTATAAATAAATGGGTCAAGAACCATTTGTGGTTTCTGCCCACAGTACTAGGTACTTCAATTTTCAAGGAGTTATATCTTTCCATAAATTACAATGTAGTCTTTCCAAATGTATGTTGTGAGAAATTAGGATCCCAAGCCACCAGTGGAAGTTGGGCGAGTCGGTGTATCATCTATTTTAGAAGTGGCCTATGTTGGCTTTAATATTGGGTTCCGTTAAACAAGATACTCACCACATCCACTGCACTCTTCATGAAGTCATTCCCCAATGCTTGAAAAACGGCATTTGATTGCTCTCCCCACCTGCAAGATAAAAGTGACATCAATGCCATTTGTAGTGTAACACTATGGTAATGTAATCATGCAAGAGAAAACACAGGAAGACAAATGATCAGAACAACTTGAACCTCATATAAACACAAACCCAAAAGAATATAATATATTCACAGTATCAGATACAAATTTATGCATTAGAAACCAACTGTTTACACATTAGTGTTCATGTAGACGGTTAAATTGTAAATGAGCAAGTACAGTTCACTAGATAGACAACATCAGTGATAAAATATTCACTTATCATAGCCTGTAATTGATAGTTCTAGACTTCTAGTCTTATAAATAAAATTATCTGTTACTAAGCTGAAAATAATTTTCTAAATATGATTTAAGTTTTCAAATTTCAGAAAAACCCTGGTTCTTGGAGGTGTGAAAATGTTATTAAATAAAAATCAATGCAAAATGATTAAAACAACACAAAACAGCAAGACAAGCAAAAGAGACGAAGCATTAGGCATGTTGATGATAAATAGCTTCAGGAGATATCTTCTGCATACCTGCGATTTTGATTTTTGTTCTCTTCGTACTGTGTATATATTTGATGAAGTCACCTGAACTTTTCTTGTCTGTTCTGGTGGAGGCTATGATCGGTTTCTCAGATTGTGTTATTATATTGCTATGTTTGTATGTCTCATCAGCAGTTACTCTTGTGTTGGTTCCGCTGAGTTTGGCGTCTATTCATTGATATCGGCTAACTCTTCATTGTCAAAGACAACGAAGAGTCCATCTCTTGATATTCGTTGATGCATTCTTGCTTCCGCCCGTTTGGAGAACTCAATAGACTTTCGGCATATGGAAACTCACCTTCTTGTTTTCGGATGCCAGTTTTATTTCCTACGGTGGAAAGAGCATATAGCCGCTGATTTATTCTAGTAGAAGCGAATGCAAGTATGAGCAGACTTGGTGTGGGTTGTCTTTGGATACCCGTCTAGTGTTATTCTGAGTTTTTTCATTATTGAAGACTTGCATATTGTCTTCAGTGGTTTTTAACTTTTTTATAGTTAGTGCTTAGTATTATTTGCAGATTGCAGATTATGCAATTTCATTTTACTTCAGTGATCTGAGTATAGCATTGTAATCTGGGCTTATATCAATAAAGATCTTGTTCTTGGTGTGGCTGCGTTTTTCCCTCGAGTAGGAGGGTTTTCCTAGGGTATCTCTGGTGTTCTTGTGTTCCTGAATTATCAGCATTTTATTTTTTGCAATTCTGGTTCAAAACATTAACAAGGCAGAGGTCTGACTTGACAATAACTTGTGAATTTCTTAGACAACAAAGAGTCATGTGACTACAGCTGATTCCTTGTATTGCTAGTTTGCAGTTTGCAGGTTTGAGAAATTGCTTTCCTTCAAACTGTATGTTTTTCAGGAATGTCATGGAGAAAGTTTACTAGAAAATGAGTTGAAATGAACCTTTATAAACGAGAGGCTTATATCATATCTAAGATTGCAGCTAATCAACCGTGTTGCCATGATGACTAAAATCCAGGTCACGAGACCTGGCAAGAGAAATCGGGTTGTGAAACTTGATATCCATGAAGTTTATTAAGGTCAAAGAATGTAATTCAGAAGTTTTTATAGGAAACCAATAAACAGGAATATGGTTGATGAAGGAGAACTAGAACAGGTCATTATTAAGCGATCATGGGAAAATATTCAACAAGGAATTTTTAAGACATGGGCATGTGCTCATGGATTTATAAAGCATCAAACATGCAGGTGTTGTTCAAACAAGATATTACAACTGAGTGCAATCTTATTGAGAATACATATACATTTCTGACGAGTCACATCAGGCATTATATTAGGAAGTCAATTTCATTTATAATATTGAAATAGTTTATGCATCTGTTTGAAGATGAATAATAAGAGCTATATGTGAGATCAATAATGATCAGAAAACATAAAACTTAAAACATGAAGGAATGAACATTACTGAAAAAGTGAAGTTCCCATATTTAAGAACTTAAAACACTGCTTCACATCATTAAGATTCTAATGCAAGTGCACCTCTGTTTTGGGATTCTATGTCCCACTTGCTTACAAAATGCATGCAATTTTCAAAAGTAAATGGTCTTACTCAATGTTTGATGGAATAATCTGGAGCTTTTTGCGAATCACTCCATTCATGAATGTGGATAAGTCAAAGTTTTTTCCACTTTGTCCTATGTTCTGCTTGGATGTCAAATATTGTATATATCGCTGAGGACTTCTTCTAGTCATACTTTGCAGTGTAATTGTAGAAAGAGGATCAGAGCTTGAATCAAGTAGAAAATTGTAGAAGTCCTGCGGGGGACGAGAATTTGTAATCACATGAATTCATCACAGAGAAATATAATGATAAAATATAAAGCTATACAGCATTTATATTTAAATGCAATTCATGTTGTAATTTTCTTTGGTACACGGGGAAAGCAACTTCACCGGCAGTGCAGTATCTTAGCAATCAAATGCTCTAAGTTTAAATTCTTATGGTCTGAAGAGTACACATACCACGCTATTACTGGCTGAGTCAATAACACCCTCCAATTCTGACCAAGAAGCTGTAGCGTCTAAATATTCTCCGGTACGAACTTGTTCCTTTATTTTCAAAGCAATGCTGTGGCACAAAAGAATTAGCTAATGTCAAGAAAGTAGAGATGGATGGGAACTATGCATGTTCCTAGGTCAATTCAAATAAAAGCAGTTGCATTTCCAGCTAATCTGTTTTCGACTTGCTGAGACCATTTTCTGTTTTCCAGAACAGAAGAGAAACGTTTGTGGTCTAAGAGCACAATGTATTGAGCTGCACCTGTTGACATTTTCGGCATCAGATGGCTCCAAACGTGACACATCTTTAAGCAAAGGTCCCCATGAAAGCTAGTAATCAATAGGTTTTTATTAGATGACTTTTTAGCCTAATTGGAAGTGAATAATAATATCAATCAACAGGACTTTAATAGAAAATTTCTTATCTGAATTGAAAGTGAATAATAATATCGATCAGTAGAACTTTAAAAGAAAATTTATTATCTGAATTGAAAGTGAATAATAATATCATTTAGTAGTTTGACTGTTAAAACTTAATACTAAGCTTACCACATAATCCACAGGGGAAATCCAGCTGTCACCCAATAATACACCTAAGAAGCAAGATGAAATTGGAAATGAGGATGCTGTGCAGAATTCACCAATTCAATGACACAGACTTATGTGGGTACCTGTGATTTAAGATTTCTGATCTAACTCAACTTGCTTCGTAACGGTAACTTCAACAAACTGACAACATTTTGTTTAACAATTCATGAAATTCAATAGATTGGAGAGCTGATATAATTGAGAATAAAAGGCCTTTCTCCATATCCCTGGATATTAGTTGCAAGAGGAAATGCTGCTTTCCAACAGCTTAATCACAATGTTATTGGATTTCCACAATCCATTTGTATTCAACAGTAGCTTCTAGTTTTGATTGTGTGTATATTTGGCATCAATGTTTCGGATCACACTCCGTGATCCATAATCAGGTGCAGAAAAATTGAATCTTCAATTTTTCATCTCCTGCACTCTCTCACATCCTGATGATGGATCACAGAGTGTGATCCGAAATGTGATGCCAAAAATACACACACAATCAGAACCAGAAGCTACTGTTGAAAGCTTAATCAAAGTCTATTCAGACATATATAAATGTTTGTACCTCCAAGTTTAGCTTTTATATCTCCAGCCTCAATTGCCTTGCTTAAAGCTAGGCCTAACATGCTTGTAGGTTTGCCTCCATATGATTCTCCCACAATGAATATAGGGCTTTCTTGCAGAGTACTGTTCTTAAAGAACTCTTTCAAAAAGCTTAACAGGTCAGCTGCCACTTGTGCATCGGTTTTAGATATGAGTGTTTCGTTTTCTACATAGCTAAAGCCTGTAGAAAAGTCACAAACCAATCAATTCTCAAAAGGATCATAGCTTTGCATTATTTGAACAGTATTGCCAGTAAGTATGGGTTACCAAGGTCTTTCAAATACTTTAACAGTGAAATGTAAAACTATTGAGCGAAAGAGAAAGTTTATAATACCTGTACCAACAGGGCTATCCTGTAAAACAGTCGATTGAAATTTGATGGCGATTGTATCACAAGTCAGGGGTTACGAGAGTGAGTAGCAAGTAGTACAAATATATTACGTAAACTGATAATTTTTTATCAGAAAATTTAATTGACGAACCATCTGAATGCATGTAGACGAATTAACAGGAAAGAAATACGAAATCTCCTGTCTGCGGGAAGAACAAATATTCATTTTACAATCTCAGCCTCACAACATAAATGCCAAACTCACAATGTAAGCCTATTAAATAATAGGAGCCATTACCACAAACAATAGATCAGCTTTTTGAAGCCATGTTGTGTTTCTGGGCTGCAATTGAGTGTCCAAAGCACCAACTTCTTGAAAATTGCCTATTCCAGTCCCTGAAGCTCCCTGCAGAATATTTGAAATTTTATGAATGTTGTGATTTCCGGTTGCACACATAGCATCACAGGTCTCTCGTCTTTTAGTATCGAAAACTTGTATAGAACTTGCAGTCATAAATAACCAGTAGATTGCAATAAAAAGAAATGAAGCAGTAATGAGAACTTTCATGCACCCACCGGACCTCCCTGCAGCCACATAATAATAGGCCAATCAGTTCCTGCTCTCTGAGGACTGATGTAGTGCCACCAGAACATGTGGGCCTCTGTTGTACATATTGACATCAATATTCATTTTCTTATCAATTCTTTTCTGAATAAGCCTCTGAAGCTTTTAATCACAAAATTATTGAACAAGTCAGTCTACTCAGAGAAGTCATCAGAAAGGTTGTAAAAATAAAGTAAAATCAGCCTTACTTGGTCTGACTTCAATATAACCCCACTCTTCAGATCCATCAGGGGTTCCTGCCCTTACATTCCCTTTACATTGAACACTGCTAATTCCCATACACAGTAGCAGACTCCATAAAAATACTAGCACTCCCCAGAGAGACATGGCTGGATCTTGGTCAAGGTGATTCCCAATCAATTTTCTACAAAATCAAAAAAAGTAACAGGTTAAAATTTTTCTTTTGTTCTTCTGGGTTTGTTTACAACTATATACGACTTATTGATATGAAGACATATTATGGTATTATACAGGGCCTACCCAGACTCATTAATTGACACCTGAATTATAATTTCTCAAGATGACTGCTACTCATCAGGGTGACAGAACGTCGAAAACAATTCAAGTCCAGAGGAGTAAATTCTCAGTGCGAGGCTTTCAAAGAATGAAAAAAGCTACTCTTCCTGATTATTTCCTTCTAAAGAAGACTTGTTGAGGTGGTGTATGTTTGCAGGAGACTTCAGTATGCACTTATGAATGGAGTCAAATAAACAGGGAAAACGGTTCAATGGGTTTACATATATAGTAAATGGGCATGTGAAACAGCATGGAGTCGATTGAAAGGATCAACTGTGCACTCTAGTGACGTCGTAATGGTGCCTGGCAAGGGAAAACGAGGGGGAAGGTAGGTACCAAAACAGTGGATTTTGCACGTCTTTCTAATTGATTGATTGAAGAACAAGCAAACCCATAGAAGGATCCCAATGACAGAACTGTGGTATTTTAATTTTATTGATTGCTTAGGCAAAAAGGACAATTCATAGCGTGTACAAATGCCTTTCCCTCTATGCACATTCAATTTAGCATTTACAAGTTTGGTTGGGCTATCAATCATTTGAATAGTCTTTTTTCTCTCCTCCTTTCTGTGATGGAACTGGGTGAATAAATGATTGAACTGGGTGAATGAAGGAATTTTAATAATAATGTCCACCATACTTCACAGACTTGACTCGGAGAGTACTTGGAGAAAAACTGGGCAACTTGTAAATTTATTAAAGAATTTTTTTTTTAAATTCAATTATAAATAATATATTAATTTAAAAATTGATATTTCTAAAGAAAAAATGCATATTTTTATAGCAAAAATGTGTGAAAAAACACATTTTATCTGTAGCCACATTGACTCAATTTTAATTTTACCTACTAACTATGTAACTTCTTATATTTAAGCAAAAAAAAACACTTAAACAGCAGCATTAAGAACATGAAGCGACCCAGAGACACCAAAAAATACCTGTCCTCAAATTCTTTGTTGGGTAGAAATGCAAATGATTGCAGAAGGCCTCTCTCTTTGAATGACTCTGGACTGATTGATTATGAATGGTCAAAGGAGTGAAGGGAAATAGTGTGTTACTGTTGTAGGTGTTATTTAATAAAAGCGTTAATGCTCTCACAAGACACAAACACACGTTTCCCATACTCCGCCTTTTCCTTTAACAGGAAGCTTGATTTGGGAAAGTCAGTTTCTGTCATTATCATCGTTCCTCAATTTTTTCCCCGCCTCTTATTTCAGGGATGATGATATGTGATTACAAACATTTCAAAGCGGTCATACTTGGAATAGAGAAAATATCTGTAAGTTAATATTTTCTGTTTGCAGTAAGCGTGTCAACTTGTCATCTCACAAAATTTAATTGTATGGTAAGTTCATTTTAACCTAATCAGTTGAATTCAACGCTGTTTTGATTCAATTTGATTTTGAACAATTTTTTAAAATTAATTCTTTTATTAATAATATAGATAAATTAACATTTAAGTCTTAATGTATAACTAATTTGTTAGATTATATGGTCCCATAATTTAGTGTCATATATTTAATTTAGACAATATTTATTGTGGACATTGTTCAGTTATCCTATTAGTTTTGAAAAAAATCCATTTATATTCTACTTTTTTATTTTATTTTTAAAGCTTGTAAAAATGAAATATTTCATTAAAACAATTTTAGTAGGTTTTTTTTTTCATATTTTTTTTGGATTGGTATAACACATTCCTATTTTTCAGCATAGATAAACACATTCCTATTTTTTTTAGCAGAGAGAAACTTGAAACACACAATAAAGCACATTCCTATTTTTCAGCATAGATAAACATGCAACACTTGCATATATATATATATATATA
>MU227329.1:19560-38798 GCA_018584345.1 Thuja plicata | reverse complement strand
ATGAGTCAACCTTCTAGTAATCTGTTAGGATATACCTCAATTACAAAAGACTGTTAAGTCTTGCTCTGTTAAGAGACTTAATGCTTCAATGGTTAAACTGAAACAAAATGACCTGTTTCTAATGCAATTGAATTGCAGATTTTCAGATCTATTTACTTACATTATCTTTCTGATCAATGTATCAATTCTATTCCTTTGTACTTAACTCTTTCTGCTCTGTGATGCTGTGCTTTTCTGTTCGTCGGTGTCTGCCAAATTCTTTAGCTCTCCTTTAGCTTGATTGATCAGGACTGCATAAAGCTAATTCTTCATCAGTTTCTCTTCAGCATCTTCTATTAGTTCACTCCCACGTGTATCTGATTGCTTGCTTACAGGAATGAATTATACTTGTCTCTTAAATAGACATGATATTCCTTAATTCTTGGTTCTTCATTCTTGGCGTGAAAAACAATTCAGCCAAATAGATTTACGACTTTAACTCCTGATTTATCTCATAGTTATCTTCTTGCCAACTGTATAAATCACTTACTTAACTATGGTCGAGTAAAACAAATCAAACAACCAGTTAAGTCTATCCTTTAGCTCTGCCAGCTAGATATTTTGTCATTTTCTGATCTCTCTGTTTTGTCGGTCAACTCTGCAGTTCATCGCCGGTGACAACTGCCTGTTCCATTGGTGTCGATTTAGTTAGCTTCGGGATCTATGTCTGTCAGGCATCATTGGATCTTTCTCGTCGGGCAACACTATTTTTGGCTCGTCGGGCATCCTTTGATTCTGCTTCGTCAGGCATCACTGTGACTTTATGTCTGTCTTTACCGATGGTGTGAACTCCGCCGGTGTAGTCTGTCACTTGGTGAATACTTGAATTTTATGCATTGCTGAAAGCATAACCTTTATTCCATTGATTCTGTAAAGTCTTTGGAATTATGTATATGACCATACAGATGATATGAAGTTGACATCAATGACAATACAAACCATTAACTGGTTTAATGTCTTGCATCATCTTCAACTTAACATTATCAAACATTCAATCAGTTACATGTCATCAATGGATTGGTGAATATACCAGAAACTTATTCTTTAGTAGGAACATAATCAAGCCTTACCTCCTTCTCCTATACCTGTTCTCTTAGGAAATGATATTTTATTGCAATTTCCTTTGTCTTCGAGTGCATCACTGGATTCTCAGAAATTTTTATTGCACTAGTGTTATCTTATAGGGAGGCTCCACAATGAGCTATTCTAAGCTATTCTCTAGGTCACTTTTATGACCTTATAGGGCTTCACTCCAACCACAAACCTTACTACCTTAGGTGGTTCAAACTCACTTCCCTCCTATTCTCCTAGAGCTTCTCTATCTAACCAGATTTCACTCACTCCTAATTCAAGCTCACAAGAGTAAACTCAACAACCAACTTCCTAACCCTCCCACATTTACCTTGCAGGAGCCTAGGGCTTCCAAAATCATTATTTTAGTCACCAAACACCCCCATGTTATTTGATCTTCAGGCAATTTTCTATCGATTTCAAGTTTCCTTGTATTTAGGCATACTAGGCTTGTAGGTCTCAATTAGCCCTAATTTTGAGGTTTTTGGGCTCCAACTCAAAAATATTGAAAACAACCTACTGAACTCCTCACCATTCTAGCACCCTTTTTGAAGACCTAAAGGATTTTGTAAGTCTTAATTCTTCAACCCTCTGTACAGTGCCAAACCCTAATATAGGTGATTTATATAGGAAACAAGCTTGTATTCAATATTTCAATGGGAAATCCACTCAAATGGATTCAACTTCTATTTAAATCTTCACCAAGGCTCTGTTTGAACCCCATTCACATCTCCTTATCATTGGATTTCCTCATCCAATCTGCTCCTACAATTTTTAACCTTTGTTAACTCTTTCTTCCTAGTCGGGTTATGGTAGAGCTCACCTAGGGAAATGGTGCAAGAGCACTGATGAAAACACCTAAGTCCACCATGGAACCAGTCAAAGACAGAAGGACAAAATCATCTGTAAGGGTAAATTGGGGTGTATTAGAACCAATAATGGCAATTTGCAATGAAGATTGTAATGAAATGTGTTTAAGTCCTGTTAGTCCAAGTAGAGGGCTAGGACATCAGAAATATTGTAAGTTGGGTCAATAGTACCCAAAGGGTCTAATTAGGATTTAGAAGTGGCAAAGAGATTCAATTAGACTCTAGAAGTGGAATTAAATAAGTTAGAATTCTTATATTTCAATAATTTGTAAGTTAAGAGTTCAAATATTTGTATCTTAACGGTTACTTAGTTAAGGAGGGAAATGAGTTTTAATGGTTAAATGCAATTGTAATAAAAAAAAAACCAATTGGAGTTGGTTGATATGGTTACTAGGCATCATATTTGATTGGCCCGTGGTAGGGAAGAGACATAGTATGGCCTGGTACATAGACTGTACAGACTCAATAAGTTTGAGCAATAAAAAGTGGTAGTTTTTGCAAATTTCTTGGTTTTTGAATGTTTCAATGAGTCTAATTTATTGAAAATACATTAATGTGTGTTGTAGAACCTCTGTAAATCCATTTTCAATTCATTTGTATTGAGTTTGCATTGAAAGTCTTTGACTGTAACTTGACAAAGCATAATTTTGCATTGGTTTAGAAGAATCGATTGAGATTCATCCCCTTTTTGTAATCACTGTGACTTGGGGATGAATCACACATGTGTATTATAGATGTCTAACACTAAATATGCAAGAAAATCCATCATATGTTGCATGTGATCGCCATTTGATGACTGTTGCAGGGTTAATGAACAAGGAAATACTTGCATAGCTATTGCAGTAGCATATTGGGCCAGATGAGGAGCACTTTTTATGATTGGAAGCACTTAGTTATGATGAAAGGATGGTGAATCCACCTTTTTTTGGTTGAGATTTCATTGGGAGAGTCCAGATTGGAGAAGCCCTAGTTTTGGAGGGTTTAGGAGCCTAATTTGGGGCTTTTGATGTTCCCAAGGGTCTGAGACTAATTCCTTTCATATTTGGGTGCTTTAGGACATAAGTAACCACTGTCCAATAGAGGGAGTCTTTGGGTTAATTTTATAATCTAGTTCCTTTGTAATTTTGCCCATTTTTATGTTTTTTTGAGGTCTCAAAGTTTTAACAGCAGGGTATGGTCCAAAACAACCTACCTCTTGCTTTGCATATGTTGTCAATATTGATAAAAGGTTTTTGAAAACCCCATTTGTTCACCAAGTGATTCAAATTTTTTTGGAGTTATGGGTTTTGGAAGGTTGTTGATGTTCTAAAATAGTGAATTAGGTATCCTAGCAAATTTCAAGCACTTTGTGCATAATCCATAGAACTGACTCCATAATCAGTTGACTCCTTTTGAATTTGGTTGAATTAGGTCTCTTGTGGCATTAGAAACCTTGATTCAAATTGTTGGGTTTAAATCTCATATTGAGCTATTTGGGAAGGGTGTCCTTTACCTTATATTTCCCTTATAAGTTTAATTCTTCCATTTATCAAGAGCTCACTACCCTATCCTCTGCACCAAGTGGTATCAGAGAAAGTAAGAGCTTTGGGAGGAAGGATAGGTGTGTATGTCTGGAGCAAAGTCTGAGGAGTTTGAAGAAGAGGCTCAAAACATGCCTCCAAAGATGACAAACATGGAGCTTGCTAGGATGGTCATGGAGCAAGCAAAAATGAACAAAAGATTGGAATAAGTCATTGAAAGGTTAACCAATCTTGTTGAGAAGAGGGGTTCAAACCCTTGTGATGAATAAGATGAAGCATAATAGGAACCTGTTGAAGAAAGGTTGGATCCTGAGGATGCTAGACTAGTTAAGATCCTAAAGGCAGTTAAAGGAGGAGAATCCAGAGTCAAAGCAAAGATCCAAATGTATGAGGAAAAGATGGATGAGGAAGTTCTCCTTGATTAGTTTAGTGCTTTTGAGAATCACTTTTACTGTGAGGACATTGAAGACAAGAATAAGGTTAAGATTGCAAAAGCAAGACTTTAGGGTCATGCATTGTTGTGGTGGGACTGCCTACAAGCAGAAAGGTGGAAGAAAAGCCTACCAAAGATCACATCATGGCCTAGAATGATGGAAAAAATGAGGGAAAGTTTCTACCTGAGGACTACAAGGTTCAAATTTTCAAGAAGATTCAAGGGTTGAAGCAGAAGGACATGGATGTGCAAAGGTATAAATAGGAATTCCAAAAGCTTGACATCAGAGCCTCTCATTATGAAGATGTGGAAGAGAAGGTGGCTAGATATTTTGGAGGGCTGAGGTAAAACATCCAAGATGAAATGAGCATGGCCATGCCAAGGACTCTTGAAGATTGCTACAAGTTGGCAATGAAAGCTGAGGAAAAGATTAAAAGAAGGCAAGAGAGGAAAGGCAATTCAAGAGGGCAACAAAATAAGGGAAATGGAGTAAATCCAAGCCAAGGACAAAATGAGAAGGTTAAAGAGAAAGTCTCAGATCATAAAGGAGAACAAAGAAGTCGTAGAGGAAAGAGCTTCCCTGGAAAGTGCTGCAAGTGTGGTGAAGAAGGACATCCATTCTACAAGTGTCCTGAAAGAGAAGCCAAGAAGAATGATAAGAGAATCCAATTGGTCCAAGGAGAAATAAGAAGCACACCATGACTATTCATATCCTAAAGAAGGTGAGTGTCTCTTGATGGGAAGGTCACCTATCCAACATATACCCAAGGTATCTATCTTTAGAACAAATTGTAAATGCTATGGCAAAGTATGCAAGGTTATCATAGATTCTGGTTCATTTGAAAATCTAGTGTCCTATAAGATGGTAAATAAGTTAAACTTACCTAAATTTCCTATTGATAGACCATATAGGGCCTGTTGGGTTAGTAATGATTAGAATATTGTGATTAAGGAGCAAGCATATGTAGATTTTTCAATTGGGGGTTATGTTGATAGGGTTCTATGTGATATAGTTCCCATGACATTTTGTCACATCATCCTAGGGAGACAATGGTAGGCTTCAAGGAAGACCATTCATTATGGTTTGAAGAATGAGTATGTGGTGCACAAGGAGGGAAGAAAATTCACCCTTAAACCTCTTCCAAGAAAAGTAGAAGAAGTTGGTAGCATCATTGTCTTTGGTGCAAAAACATACGTTGATTTTTCAGGTTCCAAAGTATGAGAAGATGGTGACTATAGAATAAGATTCTAAGACCACTTTATTGGTCTTGAAAGATGAGTTTGTGGACAGTCATGAGGCATTGAATGTGAAACAAAAAAAAAGAATGAAGATGGTGTCCTCATTGGCACAATGTGGTGTCCTTTGGAGCAAGCAATGCAGAAAATTGTAGAGGTTTCATTGAAAGGAACAAGGAAGATTCAATCTGATCCAAAGATGTAGTTGCAAGGATAGTTTGTAGGCACACACGATCACTGTTTGCAGTAGCATGATGACAGATCTGGTCTTAGTTTCATTACTTCTTTTGTTTCTCACTCTTTGCTTCCAGGTGTGAAGGGTAAGAGGAAAGGATTGGATGTTTAAAGATCACTCATAAGGTGAAGAAGAGATGACCGCCTACAAGGAGATAGGAGGCACAAAGAAACAATCCCTTAGTTCTTGGGACAAGAACTTTTTCCAAGGTGGTTTGTATGCTGCAGGAGCACTCATGAAAATAACTAAGTCCACTATGGAGCCAATCAAAGATAGAAGGACAAAATCATCCCTAAGGGTAAATTTGGTGTATTAGAACTAATACTGGCAATTTGCAATGAAGATTATAATAAAATGTGTTTAAGTCCTGTTAGTCCAAGTAGAGGGATAGGACATCAAAAATATTGTAAGTTGGGTCGATAGTACCCAAAGGGTCTAATTAGGATTTAGAAGTGTCTAAGATATTCAATTGGACTTAGAAGTAGAATTAAATAATTTAGAATGCTCATATTTCAATAATTTGTAAGTTAAGAATTCAAATATTTGAATCGTAACGATTACTTAGTTTAGGAGGGAAATGAGTTTTAATGGTTAAATGAAATTGTAATCAAACAAAACTGATTGGAGTTGGTTGATATGGTTACTAGGCATCATATTTGATCGGCCCATGGTAGGGAAGAGACACAGTATGGCCCGGTACAGAGATTGTACAGACTGCATAAGTTTGAGCAATAAAAAGTGGTAGTTTTTGCAAATTTCTTGGTTTATGAATGATTCAATGAGTATAATTCATTTAACATACATTAATGTGTGTTGTAGAACCTCTGTAAACCCATTTTAAATTCATTTTTATTGAGTTTGCATTGAAAGGCTCTGACTGTACCTTGACAGAGCATAATTTTGCATTGGTTTAGAAGAATGGATTGAGATTCATCCCCTTTTTGTAATCACTGTGACTTGGGGATGAATAAAACATGTGTATTATAGATGTATAACACTAAATATGCAAGGAAATCCATCAGATGTTGTAGGTGATCACCATTTGATGACTGTTGCAAGGTTAAGGAACAAGAAAATGCTTGCATAGCTATTGCAGTAACATATTGGGCCTCATGAGGAGAAATTTTTATGATTAGAAGCACTTAGTTATGATGAAAGGATGGTGAATCAACCTTTGGTTGGTTGGGATTTCATTGGGAGAGTCCAAATTGGAGAAGCCCTAGTTTTGGAGGGTTTAGGAGCCTAATTTGGGGCTTTTGATGTTCCCAAGGGTCCAAGACTAATTCCTTTCATATTTGGGTGTTTTAGGACATAATTAACCACTTTCCAGGAGAGGGAGTCTTTGGGTTAAGTTTATGATCTAGTTCCTTTGTAATTTTGCCCATTTTTATGTATTTGTGAGGTCTCAAAGTTGTAACAACAGGGTATGGTCCAAAACAACCTACCTCTTTCTTTGCATATGTTGTCAATATTGATAAAGGGTGTTTGAAAACCCAATTTTCTTGCCAAGTGATTCAGAGTTATTTGGAGTTATGGGTCTTGGAAGGTCAATAATGTCCTAAAACAATGAATTAGGTTTCCTAGCAAATTTCAAGCACTTTGTGCATAATCCATAGAATATGAATCCACAATCAGTTGATTCCTTCTGAATTTAGTTGAATTAGGTCTCTTGTGGCATTAGAAACCTTGAGTCAATTTTTTTGGTTTAAATCTCATTTTGAGTTATTTGGGAAGGGTGTCCTTTACCTTGTATTTCCCTTATAAGTTTAATCCTTCCATTTGTCAAGACCCCACTACCCTATCCTCTGCACCAGGAAAGAGTTTAAAAATAGAAAACACCGCTTTCTGGACTCCAACAAAAAGGAAAATAATGTACACTGACTCTTATCTCATACCTCCAAGGGTTGTGAGATTATCACTGGGGGTTTCAAAGTAGAGTCATTTTATTAGACCAAACTCTGTCCAGTCCAGTGAACAAGAATCATAGATAGGAAATTTATTTACATAAACAAAAATTGACAAGATTCAATAAAAAAACACACAATTCAAGGAAATAGTCTACTCTAACTATCTACAGTGGAAAACATCAAGTTCAATCCATTAAACATGAATTACACCAGTTGCAAATGATTTACAAAGAGTTATCCAGAACTCTCAATTGTTCACTATTGAAATTTGTGACAAATGTTGTCCAACCTCCTCACAATATCATGGGAGGTCGTATATACCTCCTCCCATCCTATTTCAACTATTAGTTCTAACCCATAATTGATTTCTTTTAAAGATGCCCTAATCCATCCAAATGTTGTCAAGGAACTTTGAAAAGTTGCAAAAGTTGCTCTAGCAACTTTTTGCAACTTTTACAAATTTACCACTTTCAATACATTGACCCAATATATGGGTGTAGAATGAAGTTTTAAGACTCCATAAACATATCAACAACCAAAGCAAGATATTTTGTGCACTCTTGGTGTCATCTTCCATACTATGCCCAAATTAGGCTCTCATTACAACTTTTGAACTTAGCACATCTTGGCTAATAGAAAAAAAAAAACACAACACCAACCAAACACACCTATGGGAATTTCATCTAGTCCTTATTCAAATCTTGACCTTTATAGGGCCACACAATCCAAAATTTTAGGGTTATTTCATCAAATCCCTAGGTGCTCCTGCACCATTCTCCCTAGGAGGAAATAACTTAAGTCACACTAAGTGACAAGATTGCAATATCAATACCAAAAATTTTCAAATCTTTTTCAGGGATCCAGGTAACTCCGGCTTCCTCCATATCCTTTCATTTCACAAGGTGTTCCATATAAACTTTATATCTAGTCTTTTTAGCTACTCTAGACCCCAATATCCTCTTTACTAGTGGCTTAATCTGAGAGGGTAAAGGAAAATATGCTACTTCCTCTACAACTTCAGGTACTTCTTTTTCTTTGTCTGAACTGGGACCCTTGTAGGGTACTAGATCTTCTACATTGAAGATAGAAGAAAGAGCTATATCAACAGGTAAGTCAATCTTATTGGTATTATTTCTATATTTGGCCAAAATCTTACATGGGCTAATTTTCCTCATCTGCAACTTGTTAGGAATTCCCTTCTATAACCATACTTTGTTCAAATGCACCATGAAGAGATCTCATATTTGGTACTACACATATTTCTTCTTAACATCAAATTTGTCTTTAATTTTCTTAGTGTTCTCTGTCAGAGTTTGTTTCACTTTCTCATGTATCTCCTTCATGGATTGTGCAAAATACCTAACATATCCTTGTTGGAAATACAATATTGGGAAAAAAAGATAGTGAGAGGGGGGGGGGGGGGGGGGGAANGGTGAATCAGATCTTGAAATTTAATCACTTAAAACTAACTGATCCACATTTATACATATATGAAATTAATCTAACAACTATTAGCATCCACAACATAAAATAAATAACTCATGACACAAACTTTGGTAACCTAGAAACCAAAATAGGTAAAACTGGGGTGGGGATAACACCCACAAACTCTTCACTACTACAACAATAAAGTGTGCCTATTAGGGCTACAAAAGTTTGATTACAATATGCAATCTACATAGTGAAAGGTCTACCCAATTAAGAGCTTTAGATCATTACAATCTACCTTATGAAAGGATTTCAACTTACAATAAAGTAAGAACTCGGGTAAGAGATTTAAAAAGGCCTACTAGAACCACTCTATCATGAGATTTCACCTAATACACTTGTTAGAATGTCTCAAGATATGATCCTTCAATGTACACTCTGATGCTGATAATGGATCTCCTCTTTTCAATACCTTTTCTGATCTTATAATATGATATGTCTCTACTCTGCTATTCACTGCTCTGTCACTCTGCTAGATCTATGCTTCTATCAAAAAATAACCATCTGCACATCTCTAATTAATGCACACACTTCTTCCACAACTTAAAAAATTAGGGTAAGAAGCAATCTTATATGTCTTTACGAATCTGGCAACGAGATCTAGATCAACGATCAATATCTAATACTTATGCCTCCAAGGCATTCCAATTTTCTGATTGGCTTCATGCCATGCATAGGATAAAATAATTAAATGCATAATTAACTCCGTAGAGAATATTAAATGCTCACATATGTCGGCCCAAAACTCTCATATGTCAGCCCAAACATTTTACCTTAAGGTTTGTGTCATTTCTGACATGTATGTCAAAACTGTCTTGCTCGGCACTTAAGTCTCTGGTGCTCGGCATGAACATGATCAACTTTTGCTTGATTGCCGAGTCACTCGGCAACCATAAATCTGCTTGGCAATGACTATGCTGGATAGCTTGGCCTATACGGGATAGCTCGGCCACAGTGATGACCAGCTAACCTGCCTACATAAATGACTAAGTGTAGGACACTAATAATCAACAAAACTTAGAGATTAACAATCCCCCCTTTGATATTAGTGGAAAAAACACACTTATCATTTCTTTCCATCTAGAATTTTGCCTAAGTACACAATGTACTCCCCTAGGAATGTACTCCATACTACATACAAAAATTTGCATAGTATACATGCCTTCAGCAAGATTTATACCTGGTTTTGTTCCTCTTGTGTTGAACCCTTATCAATTTCACCCTTGTTTTTGTCACTGATAACTGGTGGGGTTAAGTTATACTTGTCCAAAAATAGTTTATGAAGTTGTAATGTTAAAGCAAATGATGTATCCCAATTGTCCTTTACATACTTCATAACCTGTAACTTGATTTCTAGCTCGACAACTAGACTCACCAAACTATCTACAATAGAGAGATGAGAATCTCTCTTGACTAACTCTTTTGTAGCTGAAAGTTCCTTCTGAATTACCTCCAGATGAGGTATTAAGGCAGTCTAAATAGTTATTAACTTTGCTCTTATTCTGCCATCTTCAGCCATAAGCTCGGCTAATCTTCTCTATGTATGAGTCAACTTATTAAAGTGTATGGAGCTAGTGCTAGCATCCATACTTAATGAACTACCAGTTGACTTCAAATCTAATTGCAGCTTCTCAATAAGTTGTAGATTATCCTTTGTGAAAAAATTCTACATTACATAATTTTCTATACAAAGAATAAACATTATTTGCAACTTCCTCAAGAGTCTCTACAAGAGAAGAAAGTTCAACCTATTTTGTAGCAATCTCTGTTGAGATCTTCTCCAAGACTTTGTTCTCAAAATTTCTTTCGGACCATTGCAACAAATTTTCATTAGCTTCAATATTTTCATCATTGACCTTCTGCACAGTGTGAACTAACTGTTCCAGAATAGGTGCTTGAGGATTTTCATCTTCCATGTCAAAAGCTTTCACAAAGATATCCTTGATGTCATGTAAAACTTGCTTTTGTTTTTGCTCTCTTTTCATTTCTTCTTTCTTTTTCTTCCTCTTAAGTAGGTCTTGAAGAGTCTCTATCTGTTCAAAAGATAACTCATTGGTGTCCCATTTTGGAATCACAATGACTTCATCTAATGTGACATTTAGGTTTGGAGACTTCTTCTTAATTATTTTCCTCTTGTTGAGTTCTGGTGAGCTGATGCTCGGCTCTGTTTCATCAACACCTTTTCCTTTAATAGTGTTAGTTCCCATTACATCTTTTAATTTAGTCAATATTTACAGATGATCAGGCATACCCCTAGTTTTAGGACCAGTGGGAGTAGACGATGCAGAGTGTGGTAGAGCAACCAACACTTGTACAACCTCTTGTTCTTTAGGCTCAGTACCCTTTATCTCCTATCCATTATCTAAAACTGTTTGCACAACCTCTAAAATAGGTGGATTTTTAGTATTTACCTCTTTTTCTTCTGTCTTCTCTTTCTCGGCTTCTTTCTCTTCATTTTTCTCTTCATCGATCTCAGTAGCCTTGATAGGAAATTCGATACTTGTGTCTACCGGCTCATCCTAACCCTCGACATCCAAATTTCTAGTGTCATAAATTGTGGTGTCAATTGGACTATCCATTGTCAAGCCTGTAACTTTCTCATCACCTATTTCCTTTTGGGTTTCGGTCTCTGTTTGTGATTGATCTGTAGCAGTTTCTTTCTCCATTTCTTTCGGTTCTGAGTTGCCTCCATCCTTCTCATCAACTTTCTTAGTGATTAACCCAAAAATTTCTTTCCATAATCTGTTTCTCTATTGTACAATACCTTAAACATCATTCCTCAAAATACCATAGGCTCTCCTTTTTAGGAATGAACTTCCCTTTTTATTCATCAATGAATTTAGCTATCTGTTTCTTAGTCAAATCAGGAATGATCTTAGCCAATGTTCCTTCCCTTATTTATCTTTCTGTCATCAGTGCATATTTCCATTTCTGAGACAAAATATCATATAGTTCTTTAGGGACACTGTCTCCTATCTCTACATGTCATTTTGAATGTGCCCATCATATCAATTAAAGCTTCTTGAATCTTGTGCTTATTTAATACACTCTATTTTTCATACTTTATAAATTTGAATCCTGCTAAACCTGAATTACTTCTTAGATTCTTCCATACCTCATCAATATCTGTCATTTATTTAAATGGTGTTGTAGGTATGTTGCTAGGTACGTCTGTATTTTTCTACTCATCATCTTCATATTCCAAGTATAGTTTTCTCCTCAGTCTCTTCACAGGTAGGCTCGACACAGCCTTTGTTGCAACTTGTTTCCTTTTACCAAAACTACTCTCTCCAACATACTTCTTTGTATATACCTTAGTTTGTACTGCAGGAGAAGAAACAGTTGATGCCCTTGTCCTTGGATGATTAACAATAGGAGGGGTAACCTTAGGTTTTTCTTTTCTCGGCTTGGTTACCTTAGCAACAACTAGTTGCTTTCCTTTTGTTTTCACAGGAATCTCTTCCTCAGATTCACTAACTTCTTCTTCTTTAGTAGATATGTCTTCTCCCTGTCTAGTAGTTAGGCCTAGAGGTGCATCCTCTGCCTCTTCATCACTCGGTAACCCAACCTTTTTCTTTAGATTCTTAACAATATTTTTCCTCTTCCTCTCCATAGTTCCAGCCTTCAAATTCATAGATATTTGTCCTTTGCTTCTTCATAGTTTCTAAATCATTGAACTGAGCTATCAATCTCCTCTGCTAGGAGTGTTGTGATTGCTGCAGATAACTCATCAATGTTAACTTCATAAGGTAATGGCCTCATCCATGATACCCTAGGCACTACTTCCTGCACATAGGTGTAATTTGTTTCCACTATAAAATAAATCTCCTCATAGTGCTTCTCTACTAATGAACTGGGAATTCTACTTCTCAACCTCATTCTCTTCTTGAATTCAACAAAGTATGTTCCCATAATATTGTTGAAGTTACTGCCTAATTGCTGAATGAATGCATTAATCTGCTGAGTGATAGGTCTGTCCTTCTTCCAAACAATATTTCCAAGTGTGGGAAATGAATTTGTACATAGAAGAATATACAAACTAGTAGAGAACTGAACTTACATGATGATTTATTTGCCTTCTTGATTGAAGAAAGGTTCTCTGCTAGTTGCATCAACTAAATCTTGGCAAGGTCGTAGGTATGATTCTTTTTCACTATCTTCCAAGCTTGATCGACTGCCATACATGGAAAACTATCCAGTCGGCTCGACTGATAGAACTTATGTGCAATTACCCTTACTCCAAAATCAAGCTCTAAATCCCTGATTGTAGAAATAGTCATGCCTTTATTGTTCCAAACTACTCTAGTATTAGCTGAAATATCTTCTTTCTTCTCATCCCTCATGGTCCTTTTCCGACTAACAATCGGATACCTAGTTGCCCTATGAATAATGTATTTTTTAATCTTAACTGGTCCATTCTCCAGCCAAATATTCATGTCATGTACTCAGATCAGAACAATCTTAATCCATTCCATCTTAAAATCCTGTGGGAATTCAAGGGCACGAGTTAACCCTTTGTCGGCTAGATGTTTGAATTCATCTTTCAGAATTCCATTTTCACACAATTTGTTGAAGGATTCCCTCAATTCTTTGTCTCCGACTTCACCAATTTTAACCATATAACAATATCTTACATCATGTATCATCAATACCTTGGGTGGAATTGATGAAAGGGCTCCAGTCAAATCACCTTGGATAGTGCTTTCTAGAATGGTACAAAAGTTGGGAGGTGCACAGGCATCACTGCTCACCAATTCAACTTGAATCTCCATATCCTTAACTACTACAGAAGAACTTACGTCCATGATCTCAGAAATTAGGGTTTCAAAGATGATGAACAGAGTACCTCGGCAAGTTACACTTCACAATGTTCACTTTAAGTTTGCCGACGGCATGCTGAAAAGATCAAGTTCGCAAATCCTCGATCGCTCTGTGAAATTCTAAATCGCAAGGTAAGAATGAAGAATAAATGGCTCTGTCCTTTTATAGACTCTAAAGGTCAAAGTAGGTTAGCATTAAATGTTCTGCCCATTGAGTTAGTGTCAAACAACTGTCCATGACTGACTAACACAACTTGCATACCACATGGCTAACCATACTCGGCCATCATAAAACTTACTCGGCCAACCATATCAGCTAGGGACACACTAAAGAGCTCGGCCTTAGTGCATACCAGTGATGCTTGACACCTATAGTGCGGTTTGGAATTTTGCTTGGTACATGTCTTAAAATATGTCCTGTGCATCTTAACATATGCAGATATGGAATTTTGTACATTTATATGTTAGGAACTGATGTAAGATGTGAAATTTAAATGCAGTTCCTTACATACCTCTTTTGCTTAGTTTGAGAAGGTGTGATCACCTGATCCATTAGATTGGGTGACCTCAGCTTTAGTAGTTTCACTGCTGCTCGATTTTGTCTTCCTTACCCATGTCTGGTTCATTTGTGCTCTAATTTCCTCAACAGTAGGAGCACATACTCTTGTCTTGCACTCTCTCTTAGTATGACCAATTTTCAAACAACTAAAGAAAACTAGGCTTCCATTCATCCAACTCTTAGATCTTCCTCTTAAATGTGTCTTTATGCAGTCTTCAGGTGCATGTCCATACTCTTCATAGTAATGACAATTTTCCCTTGTGTTATAATCCCAATTGTAAGTGTTGCTTTTCCTTGGTGCTTTTTCTTGTGTCTTCGATGTCCATTGTTGTTTAGCATTAGATATGCAATCTTGTGCCTTATGTCCAAATTTTGACAGTTGTAACAATATCCATTGATTCTCGGTGTGGGAGGTGCATCATTTGCCTTAGCCCAACATTCATGTGCTTTATGTCCAAACTTCTTACAGTTAAAGAAATAACCATTGAACTTAAGTTTAGAATTGGACTTACCATTCTTGCTTCGGTAGATGTTTTTTGTGTCCTAATTTTCCACAATGATGGCATACATGCTTGTTGTTCTTTGTCTTTGCATTCCTCTTTTCAGCAGTCTTAGATGATTCTCCTTTCTCAGTAGATGTCTTTTGTTCACTGTGACCTAATCCAGAAGAATATTTTGATCTCCTTGATGCTTCCATCAAGTTCTCAAAATGAGTGAAAGCTTCATTAGGTTTATTCAACCTTTCATTCAATTCTTTCTCAGATCTCAATTCATCCTTCAATTTACTATTCTCAGATCTCAGATTCATTATTTCCATGTCTTTCCTACTGATCTCCTGATTTGCAAGTAGCAGTTGATTCACCATGTCAACCTGATTGTTTGTCATCATTTGTACATCATGTGTCCTTTCATCGAGTCTGACAATCATCATTCTTTTATCTTCTTCAGCCATAGCTTTGTCATCTTCAACTTTCTTCTTTTGTTCCACTACTTCACATAGTATTACTGTCTGCATTTCTTGTTCTCTTTTTAGGTTCCTGGCTTCTTCACACAGTGCATTGTTCCTTTCCAGTAGATCTGCAATTGTTGCATCGCTCTCAGTAGAATCTCCATTCTAAAATAGATTATTAGTGTATTCTTCCTGATAATGAGTATCATTCATTTTTTTGGCCAAGTCTTTCCTAGATGTCAATGACTTCCTCAATTCCTTTCTAGCTGTCTCAAGATGATGTAATGCTAGCTGAATTTCAATCTTCTGATTTTCAATGACTTTACCCAATTTATAAATCTCCATCTCTAGATCTGTACTCTCAAGTTGATTAAAAATTTTTGTAGGAGAACCTGGCTCTGATACCAATTGTTGGAAATACAATATTGGGAAAGCAAGATACTGAGAGGGGGGGTGAATCAGATCTTGAAATTTAATCACTTAAAACTAACTGATCCACATTCATACATATATGAAATTAATCTAATAACTATTAGCATCCACAACATGAAATAAATAACTCATGACACAGAATTTGGTAACCCAGGAACCCAAATAGGTAAAATTGGGGTAGGGATAACACCCACAAATTCTTCACTACTACAACAATAAAGTGTGCCTATTAGGGCTACAAAAGTTTGATTACAATATGCAATCTACCTGGTTAAAGGTCTGCCCAGTTAAGAGCTTTAGATCATTACAATCTACCTTGTGAAAGGATTTCAACTTACAATAAAGTAAGCACTCAGATAAGAGATTTAGAAAGGTCTACTAGAACCACTCTGTCAAGAGATTTAACCTGATACACTTGTTAGAATGTCTCAAGATATGATCCTTCGATGTGCACTCTGATGTTGATAACAGATCTCCTCTTTGCAATACCTTTTCTGATCTTATAATATGATATGTCTCTACTCTGCTGTTCACTACTCTCGCACTCTACTATAACTATGCTTCTATCACAAAATAACCCTCTGCACATCTCTAATGAATGCACACACTTCTTCCACAACTTACAAAATTAGGGTAAGAAGCAATCTTATTTTTCTTTACGAATCTGGCAACGAGATCTAGATCAACGATCAATATCTAATACTTATGCCTCCAAGGCATTCCAATTTTCTGATTGGCTTCATGCCACGCATAGGATAAAATAATTAAATGCATAATTAACTCCGTAGAGAATATTAAATGCTCACATATGTTGGCCCAAAACTCTCATAAGTCAGCCCAAACATTTTACCTTAAAGTTTGTGTCATTTCTGACATGTATGTCAAAACTGTCTTGCTCGACACTTAAGTCTCCGGCGCTTAGCATGAACATGATCAAATTTTGCTTTATTTTCGAGTCACTCGGCAACGACTATGCCGGATAGCTCAGCCGCAGTGATGACCAACTAATTAACCTGCCTACATAAATGACTAAGTGTAGGACACTATTAATCAACAAAACTTAGAGATTAATAATCCTCTTGTCCTTTCTATACTTCTAAGGTCTCTAAGCCTCAACACACCTCTAGGATGTAGACCATACAATATTTCAAAAGGACTCTTCCCTGTCATCCCGTTCACAGTATCATGTAAGAAAATTCTTCTTGGTGGATGACTTGATCCCAAGCTTGACCATATTCTTTGGTTAAACACCTTAAAAGGTTCCCAAGTGTCCTATTGAAAACTTCTATCTTCCCATCTATTTGGGGATGTTATGCAGACCCAAATGACAAGTTGGTTCCTAACCTTTTCCATAAGGTTTTCCAAAAATGACCAATGAAATTTGAGTCCCTATCAGACACTATGTTGATTGGAAAACCATGAATCCTAATTACATCCTTGAAGAACAAATTGTCTATTTGAATAGCATCATGGGTCACCTTGCAAGGAATAAAATGAGACATTTTTCTAAATCTATCTACGACAACATAGATGTTATCAAAACCAATCTTTGTCTTAGGTAACCCAACCAAAAAATCCATACACACTCCAATGGTTTGATGGGAATGGGTAAAGGCGGATAGAGTCCATCATTTGAAGAAGTTCCTTTGGATTTTTGACATATAGTGCAGTATTCCACATATCTTCTGATATCTTTATGCGTCTTTGGCCAATAGTAGAATCTTTGTACCAATTCCAAGGTTTTTTTCAACCCAAAATGTCCACTCAAACTACCATTATGCTTTTCCTTGATAAAATTTTCTCTCATTGACCCCCTTGGTACACAAAGATGGACTCCTTTAAATAATAGTCCATCTTGCAAACTATAATATGCATAGTCACCATGTAAGTGATTCTCAAAATCCTAACACACCTTGTAGGCTGCAACAAAATCTTCATCTTCTGTATAGATCTCCTTAAAACTACCAATCCCAATACTCTCTAACTGAACTTCTTGGACTGTCAAAAACCTTATGTAACCACCCTAATTTGGTCAGCTTTGACCATAGACCCTATTTTCCCTAAGTGTGATCATACCCCTAATTATGTCAAGACAATTCTTCAATTTATTGGCATAATTCATTAAATCAAATTTAATCTCCTAAGTGATTTAATCACTAAATCAAATTAATTGCCTTAGCCAATTAAATCAAAATAAATCAAACAAATAAAAAACAATTCAAATCAATAAAAAAAAATCAAAATATAGCTAAATTAATTAATAAAAGGAATTAAATAAATCCCCAAATTACATTCCTATTTGAATCACTTGGATCACCTCACATGGATCACCAAAGATTTAATCTCCACCTCTCCTCCACTTTCAATCCTAACCTCTCATTCACCTAATTTTTCTATAAATAGAATGAATTTTAAGCTCAATGGACCCCTAATTCTTAATTTTTGAAAGCATCCTTATGCTGTCCCTAATTTTAGAAGTAAACTTATGCTGCTAGTATTCTTAGAAGTCTTTATGCATTTTAAATCATCTTTCATTTGCATTGTTATAATCTTCAATTTGAGAGCTTAAAATGAGCCATTTCTTGAGCATATAGGCTAGTTTCTTTTAAATCTTCCATTCTAAGTTGTATATGTCACTGATTAATGCATAATCTAAGGGCATTTATAGCATTCTTCACACTCCTCTTAGATGGGAAGCAATTTAGTATTTGATTTGATGACTTATTCTTTGTTTTGCACTAATGTAATGACTTATTGAAGTGTTGTGTTGCAGCTTGTAGGAACCAAAAAAGACACACACATTTCTGGCACCCACCATGGGGCAGAATCTCAGATTTTACCTCACTTGTTCTTCATTTTGGACTATTTTCTCTTCTCTATTTTTAGGTATAGAGTCATCTTTTGTCATAAAGGCTCATTTTTGGGAAATTGGATCACTTTCAAGAAATAGGCTCGCATCCTAGATATTAGGGCTCGCATCTGGTAATCTTGCATAATTTCTGGTTAAGCATCGTTTCTAGCACTACTACATTTGGGGCCAAATTTTGACAGAAGTTTCCGACGGGTAACTTTTTCTTACGAATTTGGTATTTTTTTTTTGTAATAGGCCCCGATGATGCCGGTATTCCGATGGGTGTTTAATTGACCATCAGAATTCCGACAAATTCGGGGTATACATTAAAAAAAAAAGTGAAACAACCTCATCATTTTTATTTCGATTGGAGAGCGAGAGAAAAGGAGCGATAGCTGAGCACAGGAGAAGGTATGTGATTTCTTCATCTTTCGAGCCTCTGGCATCATATTCGAATGCATTTCATTTTATTGTTGAGGGAGTTGCTCTCTGAAGTGACCGCATTCTACTGGTGTCGTGCCCTAGCCAGTGCTTTATCTCTATTATTTGATGTTATTGGTGCTTGTGCTCAAGGATATCGATTCACTGTATTCAAATATTTGGATTCACGTTTGTTGATATTAATGGCATATGTGTTTAATGACGCCATTGTATATTGTTGTCACTGAAATGACCGCATTCTACTAGTGTCGTGCCCTAGAGCGTGCTTTAACTCCATTATTTGATGTTATTGGTGCTTGTGCTCAAGGATATCCATTTTTTTGAAATGTTGACTGTGGTTATCAAATGGACAGCCCATGAGCTTCTAGCTAGGCGCCATTTGTATTGA
>MU227328.1:590303-644604 GCA_018584345.1 Thuja plicata | reverse complement strand
CTAGTTTTGCATGTCTTTAATGATCCAATAACAGAAAGTGGTAGCCATGAACATTAGCAAATCTCTCTTGTAATATGAAATACATAGATCATGGCGTTGCAACCCTTGAGATCGAATCCACAGTGCCACACTGCTCTGCAACCTAGAAAAATTTGCAGCCGTGGCGCGGTAATAGGAAGTGGTAAAATGAAGTTAACTTTTCTTTTTTTTACTTTTATGCATGTGTTGGTCAAAATTTTGACCAACACAGGCATAAAAGTAAAAAAAAGAAAATTTAACCTTTATAATGCGACCAAATAAAACAATTTTGCTAGTTAGTCGAGAAGTTTGGTCAAAATTTGGGGTCAAATCTATTAGTGCCATTTAATCATTCTCATTTTCCTTCATTGGGTGTAACTTGAATATGGGTCTTGGATCATCAATGATGTCAACCAAAACAAGAGCATCCATAATGACAATAATTAGCAGCACAATGATTCCTGTAAAGATCTTTTCAACATAAGCAATAACCTTGACTTCACTAATTAATATTCTTCGACAACCAATAGAATTTCGTACTTGAAATCTTAGTCCACAAATACAAATAACTGTCGCTATGAAATGTAATCAAATTCTTTTCAATTTACCTCATTACAATGTAGAGTGATAAATGATTTTACTTTCTCATCTTTATAACATTTGTGAATGTATTCATTTAAATATAATAGTCAAATAGTGCTTTCCATCAACCACAACAATTAAAACATAACAATCATTATACACATGCACAAAAACACTTTATCTTCACTAACCATTATTAACTCACAAATATACATCTCAAAATGCATATGAATCTTATCTCTCATGAATTTATGGGATCGGTAAATGATTTGACTATAAGTGCTCCCCCTAAGCAAATAATGTGCTTAGTTCACTAATGGATTCTCCACATTTCCTAAACTTGTGTAGTTCTCTTTCAAATTTGAATAATTTAATTCTCCTTTCCTCACCCATGTCTTCTTCATATCATTTTTGACTTCATCAGTGTTAACAGTTTCCTTCCCTTTAGCATTTTCAACATTGTTCACCGGTTGACCTCTGGTATACTTTATTATTCTGCATGATCTAGCAAGATGACCAAATTTGTTACAAATATAACATACCATACCTATTGGATTCCAGGGTCCAACATTCCCTCTAGTTGACCTTAATTTTTAATTCATAGCCACATGCCCATAGTTATGACAATTATAACATGTAACATCAAACCGGTTACCTTGATTAATATTTCTCTTTATGTTACTATCATATGACCATTGCTTGTTGATTCTCTCCCTGCACTCATTAGCTCTATGCCCAAAATTGTTGCAATAATGACAAACTCCATGGAATGCATTAGGTCTAGCATTCTAGTTATTAGTTCTACCGTAGGAATTTCCTGATCTAGCAGTAGAACATATAGGTCTAACATTTGGACCAATAGGTTTAAACCAACATACATTAGTAGTATGACCTTCCTTATGAAAATTAAAACATATCAGGATATACCTTCTCTTTCCAGTGTTATTGCTCACCTTGGGTGTTGATTTTACTCTCGGGTTGATGTCCTTAATGCCAAATGATTCACCAACTTCAAAGATTGAAAATTCTAAACCTTGTTTCTATCCATTCATCCTTTTTCTTCCAAGTTTTTCATCAAGTTTAGTAGAACTCTTTTTGAATTCATCCAAAAAATCATTTTTAGCCTTCAAATCTTCTTTTATCTTTTCATTCTCTTTCCTTATTCCCTCATTCTCTCTTTCAGTATCAGTCTTTTCTTCATTTGTTTCATGTAAGTGTTCCTGCAATATATAAACCTCTTGCTCCAATCTGAATAGTTGCTCCAACTTCTCTGTTAGGGACTCATCTTTAGCCTTTAGGGCATTTTCAAAACATTTCTTGGCATCCTCTGCAACTATTCTTCCTTCAAGATCTTCGACCATCCTAATAGACTAACTTTCAAGCTCTCTTTTACAATTTTACACTTCTCTTTTAAGTCCACTATTTTTACCCATCAGTTCAACAAGTGCTTCCTCAGATTATTCAAACAAACTGATGCAGAGGGTCTATAGTTCTATGATTTTGTCTTTCTTCCAACTAAAATCCACTTTTTGGAACCATCCATTGATTCAACCTCTAATGTCCTCTTCACCAATTTTTGGCCTCCAAGGCCCTTAATTCAACTTACCTCCTAGGTATAGCTGAAATGATGAAGAAACAATTCATAATCAACTCCAACTAGTCCAACTAGCCCTTCAATTACCTTTTTTTCTTCCTTGGTTTCCCATTAGAAATCTAAGCCATTGCTTAGGATCTTTCCCAAACTCACCTCAGGTCCTTTCCTATGTTCATGACACCTTAAATGTCCATTTGAGATAATTCAAGCACTTTTGGCCACCTTAGCAATCACTTTGCTATCGCTACCCACAAGTAGCCCTAATTAGGCCTAATTGAATTAGGTATATTTTCACTATTTTTACCAAATTCTCCAAATTCTTCCATACAACCGCATGGAAGGCTATATGATTTTGAAATCTATCACCTATCCCTTCATGAATCCAAAGCTAAAAGTCTTCAAAACACCCACAACCCTAATTTGTATCACGCCCTAGTTGTTAGGCTATATTTTAGGTCTCAGGACCAGTCTATGCAAAATGAATCCACAAGGTATTTAAACTTCTTTACAACTCTTGAAACCATTTTATCCTTCAAGGGAGACACTCTAGGGCTTCCACACATGCCACTTAGATGTCCGTACCAGATCATGGGTGTGTTTTTTCAATTCAATCTTTGCACTATCCTAGATCACCTACTCCAAGCAGTCAACCTAGGGCATCACTCCAAAACTAGGAGTTCAGTTGAAAGAATAGAAATTGAAACTAAAAAAATATGTACAGACCCTATCCTACCATTCCACAAGGTCTCATTCATTTTCAACCATGGATGCTTAGGTTAGAGCCATTTTTGTTCCTGCAACTCTACAAATGAAAGTTGCAGACACAGTCACCAAAAACAAAGTATAACTCTACAATCCCTAAACTTGAAATCAAAATTGAATATGAAAATAAAAGATAAGACTAATCTCTACACTCCCATGGATTTAGATTGTACAATCCAATCTGTACACAACTGTACAAGATTGCAGAAACACTGTAATTGCAAAGGAAAACTCAGAAAAACATCTGTACAGTTGGTGCACACATGTGGTCTGCAATTAAAACTTCATTAACCTCCAAAAATATTCATCCCATGCTCAAATACCTGAGCATGTTTGGTTACAACCATCCATTCCTTCATTTTCAACTTCTTGCAAAAGTTACAAAAAGTTGCTTGAGCAACTTTTGAGCATTTTTTTCTTTTTGATGATTTTGGTAAACTCGATGCTCCTTGACCTATCCTAGGACCCTAGTTAGGACCCTTAGGACCCTAAAGGATACCATGTCCCATATTTTCTTAAACTTAGCAACTTTTGGACCATTTGACAACATTTTGAACCTATGAGCAACTTTTTCTCTTATAAACATATTAGGACATGATTGGATCCAATGACCATTGGATCTTATTACAAAACACACAAAAACTCCTAAGCAGCCCTAAATAAAATCTAACCCAACATCAAGCCAAAATGGGAGGTTCTCTGTACCATACTCCCCTAAGACAAAGAACTCAAGTCCCTTGAGTTAGAAGGTCTTCAATGGTGACTCCATGCTTTAGTATGTCTACTTCAGTCATCCAAGTGGCTTCAGCATCTGGCAATCCTTTCCACTTCATGAGATACTCTTTTTAGGTACCCTTCATGGTCTTCTTAATCACCTTGGAGTCCAATACACTGTCTAATTACAAAGGTTGAGGAGTGGGAAAATATTTCACCCAATCTTCTTCTCCCAAGTCTGGAAGAGTTGGTTGACCAGTATCAGAGGGAAGACCCTTATAGGGATATAGATCACACACATTGAAGATGGTTGAGATTCCTAAATTAGGAGGTATCTCCACCTCATATGAATTATTACCATACTTATGCAATATCTTGACTGGTCCTATCTTCTTCATTAGTATCTTGGTTGGCTTTCCTTTTGGAAATATCTCCTTCCTAAGGTAGGCAAGTACCAGATCTCCCACCTTGAATTGCAAATCCCTCCTTGTCTTATCTAACTTGGTCTAGTACTTTTCCACTTGCTATTGCAAAGTCTTCTTAACTTGGTCATGAAGTTCTTTCATCCACTCTGCAAAGGATTCTCCTTTGGAACTCTTTATATCCTACAAATTGAGGTCTCTTGACTCCATGATCCCTCTTGGATTAGCCCCCAAAACTATTTCAAACAGGCTCTTTCCAGTGCTCCTATTGATGGAGTCATTATAGGCATATTTTGTCTGTCTTATAATGTGATCCCATGACTGTTCATGATGCTTAGTCAAGCATCTTAATAGGTTACCTAGAGACCTATTTACTACCTCATTTTTCCCATATGAATGAGGGTGATAGGCTAAAGAGAAAGATAAGTTTGTTCCTAACATTTTCCAAAGGGTTCTCCATAAGTGTCCCACAAACTTATTGTCCCTATTACTTACTATGTTGAGTGGAAATCCATGGATCCTCACTATGTCTCTGAAGAAAAGACTTACAATGTGGGGAGCATCATTGGTTTGTCTATAAGGAATGAAGTTTTCCATATTGATAAACCTATCCACCACTAAAAACACACAGTCATGTCCTCTTGGTATCTTAGGTAGTCCCAAAACAAAGTCCATGCTCAATCACTCCCAAGGTCTGTGTGGTATGGATAGAGGCTAATACAATCTAGTGTTTCTACTATGTCCTTTGGCTCTTTGGTATATCTGACATTGCTCCACAAACTTTTTGATATCTGACTATAATTTAGGCCAATAGTAATTCCTATTCACTTTCTCAAGTGTCTTGTCCACTCCAAAGTGGCCTCCCAAACTACATTGGTGTTTTTCCTTGACTATATTCTCCCTCATTGAGCATTGAGGTATACACAACAAGTGTCCCTTAAACAATAGTCCTTCATGCAACATATAGTCAGTAAAATCCACCTTAAAGCATTGTTTAAACTTTTCCCATGCTTCATAAACATCCTTAAAATATTTGTCTTCTTTGTAGAGGTCTTTAAGGTCACTCATCCCTACACTTTGCAATTGTATCTCCTAGATAGTCATGACTCTCCTACTTAGTGCATCAACAACTTTGTTGCTAACACCTTTCTTGTGTTTTATGACAAAGGTATATGCTCGCAAGGATTCTACCCACTTTAGGTGCCTTTGATTCAACTTCTCTTTCCCATCCAAGAAGCTAAGGGCATGATTATCTGTATAAACTACAAATTCCCGTGGTGGGAGATAATGTCTCTACTTTTTGAGTGCTTGTACCATTGCATACAAGTCCAAATCATATGTGGAGTAGTTTTTCTTGGCTTCATTCAACTTCTCTGAGAAGAATGCCATAGGGTTCCCCTCTTGGATCACCACTGCCCCAATGGCTACTTTACTAGCATCACACTCCACCACAAATAACTGATTGAAGTTAGGAAACCCAAGAGTAGGTAGTTTCGCTTTATTTTTCTTCAACATTTCAAAGCCTTTATCTGGTACTTCTGTCCACTTAAACTGACATTTGATTCCTCCCTTAATAGTTTTTAGTATTGGTGCACATACATGGATAAATTTTCTCACAAAATTCCTATAATAAGAGGCTAATCCATGAAAACTCCTAACACCTCCTATGGATCTAGGTGTTGGCCATTCCAAAATAGACTTGACCTTATAAAGATCCATCTTAATGCATCCATTAGAAACAAAAAATCAAAGATATACTATTATAGTTTTCAAAAACTCACATTTTTCTTGGTTGATCATCAATTTCTCTAGGTGTAGCCTCCTCAAAACCATTTCCAAGTGCTTCATGGGCTCCTCCTTAGACCTGCTAAAGATCAAAATTTCATCTAGATAAACAATATAAATTTACCTATAAAGTCTGCTAGCACTTCATTCATGAGCCTCATGAATGTGCTAGGTGCATTTATCAATCCAAAGGGCATTACAAGCCACTTTTACAGCCCTTCATTTGTCTCAAAGGTTGGTTTCCACTCATCACCAGACCTAACTCTGATTTGGTGGTACCCTGATTTCAAATCCACCTTGGAGAAATAGCAAGAACCCCCTAAGTTGTTGAACAAATCCTCAATCTGGGGCATGGGAAATTTGTACCTAGTTATAATCTTGTTAATAGCCCTAGATTTAGTACACATCCTCCATTTTCCATCCTTCTTAGGTGCAAGGATAGTTGGCACAACACAAGTACTAAAAATCTTCCTTATAAAACCTTTCTCTAGCAAATCTTGTATCTATTTAGCAATCTCTACATTTTGACTTGGAGTCATTTTATATGCTTCCTTGTTAGGTAAAGTAGCTCTTGGTATAAGGTCTATCTAATGACTCACATCCCTCATAGGTGGAAAAGCACTAAGCAACCTATTATCCACTATCTCATGGTATTTATCTAACCGTTGTTGTACTTCTTATGACATGTTGACTTTATCCTTAGTCTCTTCTCTTGGCTTCACTATCACTGCACAACAAACCACTCTTTCCTTCTTCATTACTTTAAGGAACTCCTTTCCACTCAAAATCATCACACTAGTCCCCACATGCTTGTCTTCATTAGGTTCTGTCAAATGATCCATTTGAAAATTCTTACCTTGCTTAGTGATTACATAGTTTTTATTTTCCCCATCATGAATGGCCTTTACATCATATTTCCATGGACCTCCTAATAGGACACGACATGCATCCATAGGAAATATGGCACATAACACTTTATCTTTGTACTCTCCTATTTCAAACTCCACTAAAGTTTGTTCATCCACCACTATTTGTTGAGCCTTGTTTAACGATGACACCTTGTAGGGTGTAGTCTGTGGTATCCTTCTAAGCTTTAGTTTGTCCACCATCTCAGTTGAAACTATGTTCTCTGTGGAACCAAAATCCACTATCAACTTCCAGATCTTCCCATGCGACCTGCAAGTAGTTTTAAATGAACTCTTCCTTTGAGGTGGCTCTGCAATGCTAGGAACTTTTAATAAAGTCCTTCTCAACATAATATTTTCTCCATCCAATACTATCCCTACCTTGGATATTGGTGAGGTGACACTTTGTGTATCCTCTTCTTGTACTAAATGACTTCTTATTTCTCCCATGGATGAGGTGGAAGCTTTTTCAGGATATCTACCCATGGTATGGCCTACTTGGTTACAATTGTAGCATCTACCTGTGAAGATGGAATTATCCCTACCTTGTGACTAAAACCTACCTCTTGGAGGTCCTCTTCCTCTGTATCCTCCCCTCTAAAATGAACCTCTATAGTGATTGCCTCCATTATTGTCTTTAGACTGAGCTTCTTCTAGCCTACTTGGGCTTTGACCTCTTCCAAAGTTACCCCTACCTCTGAATCCTCTATTTCCTCTTCCTCTTTGTTGGAAATCACTCCTCCTTTTAGCCTTCTCTTCTTCTCTCAATGCTAATTGAAATAATTTATGCATAATTTTAGGGGCCATCATACTGATCTCATCTTAGATTCCTTGCCTCAATGCATTGAAATACCTTGCTGCCCTCTCTACCTCTTCTTCCTATCTCCTTTCCCTTAGAATCAACTTGTTAAATTCCTTAGTATAGGCACTTACTGTCAGTTCTTTTTTCCTTAGGTTCTATAACCTCTGATATACTTTTATCTTATAATAAGTGGGTAGGAATTGTGCCCTCAATCTAATCTTCATCCTATTCCAAGAGACTATTTTCTTCTTCCTATTTCTCACCCTGTCATATTGCATCATATTCCACCAAATGAATGTCGATCCCTTGAGCCTAGCCTTGGCATAACTGAATCTTTTCTCCTCTACCACTTCTTTGTAATCAATTTTGTTATCTATGGGCTCTAACCAATCTAACAACTCTTCTCCATTCAAACTGCCACTATAGTAAGGAATGTGTTCCATACTATCTTTATTGATGGATTTAAAGGTATCTAAGAACACTTTATGGTCATTATCCACCTCTACTTCTTTTCCTTTTCCAGATGTATCTCTTGTCTAGATATCATCTTCTTCCTCTCTTTCATCACCCCATTCAGTGACTCTCCTCTTACTCTTTGGTTCTGACAGATTGGCCTTTGCCAGTAGTTCTTGGACCAAGTCCACTATGGCATCCTTGCTCATTGTCTTGGGTGGCATGCTATAAACCTCTTGGCTCTCCTCCCCTCAGACATACACCAAACTTACTGTAGTTCTGGCTATGATACCATTCTGATTCATAGGGTCTAAAGTTCTATGAGTTTGTCTTTCTTCCAACTAAAATCCACTTTTTGGAACCATCCAATGATTCAACCTCTAATGTCCTCTTCACCAATTTTTGGCCTCCAAGGCCCTTAATTCAACTTGCCTCCTAGGTATAACTGAAATGATGAAGAAACAATTCATAATCAACTCCAACTAGTCCAACTAGCTCTTAAATTACCTTCTTTTCCTCCTTGGTTTCCCTCTAGAACTCTAAGCCCTTGCTTAGGATCTTTCCCAAAATCACCTTAGGTCCTTGCCTATGTTCATGATACCTTAAATTTCCATTTGAGACCATTCAAGTGCTTCCGGCCACCTTATCAATCACTTTGCTATCGCTACCCATATGTAGCCCTAATTAGGCCTAATTGAATTAGGTCTATTTTCACTATTTTTTATCAAATGCTGCAAATTATTCCATACAACCCCATGGAAGGCTATATGATTCTGAAATATATCACCTAGCCCTTCAAGAATCCAAATCTACAAGTCTTTAAAACACCCACAACTTTAATTTGTATCAGGCCCTAGTTTCTAGGCTATATTTTAGGCCTTTGGACCAGTCTATGCAGAATGCATCCACAAGGTCTTCAAACTTCTTGCCAACTTCTAAAACCATTTGATCCTTCAAGGGGGACACTCTAGGGCTTCCATACATGCCACTTAGATGTCCATACTAGATCAGGGGTGTGTTGTTTCAATTCAATCTTCACATTGTCATGGCTCACCTACTCCAAGTAGTCAGCCTAGGGCATCACTCCAAAACTAGGAGTTCATTTGCAAGAACAAAAATTGAAACCCAAAAACTATTTATAGACCCTAACCTACCATTCCACAAGGTCTCATTCATTTTCAACAGTGGATGCTTAGGTTAGAGCTATTTTTGTTCCTGCAACTCTGCAAATGGAAGTTACAAACATAGTCATCAAAAACAAAGTGTAACTCTACAATACCTAAAACTTTAAATAAAACTTGAATATGAAAAATAAATCTAAGACTAATCTCTACACTCCCATGGAGTCAGATTGTACAATCCATTCTATACAAGATTGCAGAAACACTGTAATTGCAAGGAAAAACTTAGAAAAAAATTTGTACAGTTGGTGCACATGTGTGGTCTGCAACTAAAAATTTATTAACCTCAAAAAATATTCATCCCATGCTCAAATACCCAAGCGTGGGTGGTTACAACCATCCATTCCTTCATTTGCAACTTCTTGCAAAAGTTGCAAAAAGTTGCTTGAGCAACTTTTGAGCATTTCTTGATTTTTGATGATTTTTGTCAACTCAATGCTCCTTGACCTATCATAGGACCCTGGTTAGGACCCTTAGGGCCCTAAAGGAGACCATGTCCCATAGTTTCTCAAAATTAGCAAATTTTGGACCATTTTACAACATTTTGAACCTATGAGCAACTTTTTCTCCTACAAACATATTAGGACATGCTTGGATGCAATGACCATTGGATCTTATTACAAACACACAAAAAATCCTAAACAATCGTAAATAACATCTAACCCAACATCAAGCCAAAACAGGAGGTTCTCTACACCACAAACTACCTGCAGACAGTTATTCAATGTAGTCTTGAATTTCACTCAGTTCCCCAGCAAGCTCTCTTCTTTTAGCAAGTGAATACCTCACCTTTTCCTTTAGTTCATTGATAACTTTTCTTGCATCCTCAAGACTCTTTTTGTACTTGTATCTATTCATGTTGAATTATAGGGATCTTTTCCTCAAGCGGCTAAGCTTAATATCAAGAGGACTAATGCTATGATACCAATTGTTGGAAATCTTAGGTATTGAGAGGGGGGTAAATCAATACAAATAGGTAATGAACAAATTCAACCACCAATATGAATATCCACACTATTACCCTCCAAACCACAAAGAATATAACTAAAGTAAATAAATCATAGTAAATAATATAGAGAATCCACAAGCTCAACACACATAACACATATATTTTATCATGGAAACCCTTGTAAAAGGGAAAAAAACTATGGTGGGGATGACACCCACAAACCCACTACTGCAACAAATGAATTTTCCTGGTTAGGAGCTACAAGTACCCTTTTTGAGCATTCACTCTGTTAGGAGTGATTAGTACACTATTAGGAGTACAATAAGATCAGTTATGATCTTACCTCACTAGAGGATTTCAAAACTCAATAAAGAAGTTACCCTGTTAAAGGGTTTATAAATAAGAACTTGTTAAATTTCACCCGGTTAAGGGATATGTTTTATCAATAGAGGTCTTTTCCATTAATGAAAATTATAAATCACACTATTCACAAAAAGGGGTCAGGGGATACAAGATAACCCCGCAATAGTCACTCAAAAAATAGTTCGACACAACAAGTATTCATAAAAATAACATACTTGCTTCCAGGCCAGTTCTCCTCCCTCAGTTAAGGGATTTAACCTGTTGCAACTGTTAGGAAAAACAAGATAAGTTGGTCTATAAAATGGCACTAATTGCCTATCAGATCATTTCTACTTCTTTTCTTCCTAACATTGTACTTCTCTCTTATCCTTCAATTCATGATTTCTCAACCTGAAAAATATGATCACAACCCTAAATGAGATGACTTAGTGCTCCTTATATATAACTATCATTAGGTCACACAAGACCTAGAACTTTCCACCACAGTTAGCTCAAAATATCAGCGAATCTCCTTGAAATCAGTGCAAACAACATCCAATATGTCATCCTCAAATGTATTACCAATATTTAGAACTAATATATTGGACTCAGATCCACTGCCTTAACCAAATTAATATGAAACTTTGATTGGTGACTAAATAGGTAAACTAGCTTCTTATTCAAAACATAATTCATTCAAAACTTGGTATAAACTATTGTGATTGGAATCATGGATTCCACTTACCATATACAAATTATATCTATGATCACAAAACCTGAATCTTTCCTTAACTCAACCACTACCACATTTTGAGTATGATATAGTTCTTGTTGAACACCAGTCAACATACATAGCTAATCTTCCCTTTATTGATCATGTACAGTTCTTACCAGTCACTTCAATCATGATAACTGAATACCTTGCCATCAATAACAACCAATTATGTATCCACCCATGATTGCCCTTCATATCTCCTCCAAACCTACTATAATGCAATAGGTGACTCTTTAATTAGGGTTTGAAATCCCTTAATAGGGTAAATCTCCTAACAAGGCTAGAGGTAAATACGTTGACCAGGTGGATCCTTACAGGGTCTTTCTCTTAACTAGGCATTTGTAAGATCCTAACAAGGATAAGCTTTTAATTGGGCGTACTTCAGAAGATTGCAGAATTATTTTTGGGTGCCATCCCCACATGTGGTTTTTCCCAGTTGGGTTTCCATGAGAAAAATATTGATATTATTGTATTTCATGGTTCTACTTAATTATCTTCATTGGCTTGTTAATTCATGCAATAGATGTTATATGATGAAATTAGTTGAATGGTTGATGAAAAGTTTGAATTGTTAGATTTCTTATTCACCCCCCTCCCCCACCTCTTAGTAATCTTGGACCTATTAATAATAAAAATTGGTATCAGAGCCTTGGTCCTCCTTATGGTAATCCTAACAACTTGAGAAAAAATCTCCAATGATGAGGAAGGAACCTCCCAAGCTCTCTAAAGATAACTACCCGGTATGGAGTGACAGAATGAAGTTATATCTAAAAGGTATGTGATCAAAATACTCGATGCATGCTACAAGAAGGTATATCACCCCTATTGGAACTCTCACTATAGATGAATTGAAGGAACAATAGGAGAATACTCAAGCACATGAATCTATTGTAAGTACCTTATCCGCTATTGAATATGTTGATGTTCATGGACTTGATATTTTCTATGATGTTTGGGAAAAGTTAAAACTAATCTATGGAGGAGATATTTGTGTCCAAAAAGATAAGGAAGGTAGTATTAGAGGAAAGTATGATGACATGAAGATGGAAGAAGGAGAGAACATTTCTCAATATGGCCAAAGAATAAAATGAGTTGTTGGTGCTATAAGAGGTGTTGGCGGAGCTATTAAGGAAGATGTTGTGGTAAGTAAAATATTGAGAAATTTACTACCTACTTATGCCATTATAGTGTCCCCTATAAATGAGTTGAGAACTTTTGACAATGTTACTATAGATGGACTAATCGGTTTTCTTACTCCATTTGAGTTAAATAACTTTGATAATGGTATTCCAAGAATTGAGGCATCTTAAAAGGCTTCAGTGTCCAATGTACCGATAAGGAAAAGTAAATAAATAAGTCATGATTCAGATTATACATCAAGTTACACCAAGGAACTTGAAACTATCTTGGAAGATGAATGGAAACAAGGAGAGATTGAAGAGCTAATACAAAAGATATTTCATAGAGGGATGTGTGAGTACAAAAGTAAGCTACAACTGAAATATGTTTCATGTAATAAGATTGCACATATTTATGCTAGATGTCCTAATGGTGAACAAAATGATAAATTAAGAAAGTTTAAAGGAAAAGGGTGTTGTAAAGTGATGATTTTTGTATGATACAAGACACTTATGGGTTGTCATTTATTGCAACATATCTGGCATATTTATCAATTGGATCAAAGTACAGTTTTGGAGATACAGTCTTTGAAATGACTAAGTATAGAAGCAGAAATACAAAGTATGACAACATTGTTTTGGGTATTGAATATTGAGTACGATGAGTTATGAATTGTGATATTAGTGGAAGATACTATGGAGTATATTTTATCTCCACCTACGATCAATTTAGTTTTGGTCATGACTATAGTGAGTTAGAGAGATTTGAAGACATGCAAAGACAATAGAACAACGTAACAAAGAAGTTGAATAGTAGCGATGATTTAAGGAGTATGTTGTGGACTCTTGAAAAGATAAGTTGGATTATGATTTTGGAGAACCTATATTTTGTTTAGGTAAGAGTGCAAACTTTTTATTTTCTCTTTACATTATTTATTTTTGTACTGAGAGCCGACTATGCGATAATGATTAAGAGAGCCGACTTAATGTTGAGAAAGATATATATATATATATATATATATGTGTGTGTGTGTGTGTGTGAAGAATTTTTGTAAAGCAAAGATATAGATGAGCGAATGTATATGTGTATGTAAGAATATGAATCCAAGATGCGAGAGAAGAGGTTGACAAAGATCATTGAAGAACTATGAATGGAACTATCTAAGCATTAAAGATGCTTGTTTTGTTCATTACTGAGGACACTTTGTAACATAATTTTTTATTGTAAGATTTGTAAGATTAGTTGGCCCCTAACACAGTGTTGTATACCTTTAATAGGGTTGTTATTCCTTTAACAAGGAATATTACTATGTAATATTCAGCTCCTAATAGGGCTAGGTCTCCTAACGAGGAAATTATACTTTAGTACATTCTTGTGGGTACCATCCCCACCAGGGTTTTCCCTTGACCAAGGTTTCCTCGACAAAAAATAATGGTGTTATGCGTTTTGTGTTATTTGTTATTGTTGTTTTCATTTTAGTAAGCTTATGGTTTATTTGGAATTTGTTTAAGTTTAATTTAAAGTGTTGTAATACTGATTCACCCCCCCTCTCAGTATTACTTAATCCTAACAATTAGTATCAGATCTTTTGGCCCTTGGAGAGAAATTCTAACACCTTAAGGGAGATCAGAATAGATTCAAAAAATTTACAAGAGAACTTTGAAGTAGCACTTGAAGACCTTGATAAATAAAAAGAAGAAAATGGTGAATTGAGATTCAATTTAAGAAGAGCTGAGGGATTCATCAAGAAACATAAGGATCAGCTTGAAATTTCTAGAAATCAGAGACAAGATCTTATGGTTTAGATAAAATAGGATTCAGAAAATGATAATTCAGATAAGATAAAGAAACTTGAACAAGAGAATGATACTCTGAAACTTAATAATGAAATAATGGCTAAAGATATTCAACAAGAAAACAATGCTAAGATCAAGACTGAAGAAGCTTTCAAAGATGCTAATACTCTGATGGGACTAATGAAGATTGACCTTGACCATTACAAGAATAAGTATCTAGAATTGGAGAAATATAATTAGATCATAAAGGGTGAACTTGTTGACACAAAGAAACACATTGAGAAACTTCACATGAGCAATGACTTGATCAATGAAAAGAGAGATAGACAGAAACCTAAAGGTGATATGACTTGTATTGACTTCAATGAAGTTGAATCTTCTAAGAATAAAGAAAAAAAATCTGATGCGAAGATTGATGCAGAAAAACCTACTCTTGAAGAACCTAAAGAACATATCAGACCTTTCAGAGGTAGATGTTTTGGATGTAACAAGTTTGGACACATGAAGAGTTATTGCATAGGTAATACCCCTTTTAGAACTTTTTTTGGTTATTATTTTAATTGCAATGCATATGGGCACAAGAAAGAAGAATGCAGAAAACCTGATCAATCTAGATATAGAAAAGACAACAACAAAGGAGAATCAGCAGCTAAGGTCACATGTTACAAATATAACCTTGGACACATTGCAAGGAATTATAAATTACAAGTTAATCAGAACATAAAACCTCCTATATTCTACAAATGTAACAATCCAGGTCATATAGTGAAGTTTTGCAGCTATTTACATCATCTACTCATACAGAAGCTATGGATGCACCTTTTATTTATAATGTTGTAGATTGACCTAGCTATAAGTTTAAGAAACATCCATTCAAGTCTTGTGAAGATTACCTTGAAGGAGCAATTTCCCAGACACCGCACGATGTTTTGCATGTAGAGGATATTAGGACATACATTCATTGCAAGTATGATATAAAGGGTGTTGATGAAATTTCTACTAAAATGGAATACATGACTGATAATGGAAAAATGAGGGATGAAATCAAACACATTGAAAACCTAGGCATCATGAACATATTAGATTTGTATGAATTCAGCGAAGATGAATGGTTCAAAATATTACTGAGCATAGTTCATGATCAGTTCATCTAGATAGGAGAGAAACCTATAAAGATATGTAGTCAATTGATTCATGAGATAACTAGGTTAGACAACAATGGATTTATCCCCATGGCTGAGAAGAACATAAAGAAATAGGTTGAAACCCTAACACATTCAAAATGGGACAGGCGAGCTATGATAGTGATTGATATTTGCTTACAGGAAGTTAGATTGATTATGATGATACTTGGATACAAATTATATTACAACAGTAGACCTAATTTAGTATATTTAGGTGTTATCATAATGGCATATAGGATGGTGAAATAAAACACTACTTATTACCTATGTGAGGTTCTGGCACAACAATTTTTGGAGAATGTTAAACTAATCAAGAAGGAAAATCTAAAATCTTTTTATTTGGCTCACTCTTAATGCATAAGTATATCCACATTGAGCACAAGTTTCTAGGCATGCACCCTAGTGGATGGAGAAAAGGGATACCTATGGGTATTCAAATTCCTGGGAGCTATAGAAGACAAAATAACACATGGGTTGATGGTGAACTATTTGGCATGATCAAGATTATTCAGAGGTAAATGAAGGAAAGGCTCAGAATTCCTGAAGAGTTAGTTCAAAAATACAAGGATACAATTTGTTTTATGGTTGAAACTGATTGTGTACGTTTTGAGGTAGTTATACCTATGAAGAAATGGTGTTACCCTATGGGCTATGAAGTTAGTTCAAAAGTCTTAACTATGCATATTAAACATGTGTTGGCATCTGAAGTAGATACATCTAAGGAGAGATGGGGTACCTATGAAGAAAAATAGCTAAAATCATTGAAGAAAAGACTAGAGGTTTGAGGAAAAGAAAAGTAGATAAAAATTTTGATGACTGTGGAGATAAGGCGAGTTTGACTAAAGAAGGGTTGAGAGAAGTAAAGAAGAGGATAGCAGAAAGATCTTCTAGGTTGGAAAGTACTACTACTGTAGCCCTTCCACCTCCTAAAGTTGTGCTGGTAGCTAGTCCACTTTCTATAATAATTAATGTAACCACCCCTTCACCACCACAGAAGAAATCACAAGAAGAGGCAGTAAAGATTGTTCCTCAAGTAAACACTAGATCCACTAAACTGGACTCACCCCCTAAGGAACAAAGGTCTGAAGGAGAAGAGAAGAAAGCCAAAAAAGAGACCACTAGTGACAGACAAGTGTGGAAGCCAGACTTGAAGATGATTGAGAAGAGAGATATTGATCAAGGGAAGCTTGTTTCAATGAAAAAGTACTATGATAGGTATGAGGAATCTAATAAACTTAAGATTGAAGACATTGTGGTAAATCATTTACTTGTTTTCAAAAAGAATCTACTAGAGTTAGAGGGAATTATACCTAAGGAACTATATGGTAGAATGGAAATAAGGAAATAACTTGCACACATTGAAGATGAGGCTATTAGGAATCAAGCTATTCAAAATAGGTTACCAGTAGTTTCTATACAAGAAAGAGAAAGAATATTTGGTGAACTGAAACCCTTATTGAGAACTAAGGCAAGATTGGTGAAAATTATGGGAAGAAAGAATGAAGAAGTCTTAGAGGAGACTCAAAAGGCATTAGATCATATAGTAATAAGAAATATTCCTGAGAAGACTTCACTTCCTAAAACTATTATGCCTATACCTATAGGAATTGGTGAATGTTCTAAGAAAATTGAGGTGAATGTTGAGAAGAGCGAAAATATCATGCAACTAGATTTCTATATCTAGTGTGCCTATGACCCCTGACACTTCACTTGATGAGAAGGACCCATTTGCAGGAAATATTGATAACACAATTGCAGATGAAAAGGAAGAATAGGAAAAGGAAGAACAAAAAGAGGAAGAAAAGAAGGTTGAATCTGAATAGAGAATTGAGACAAAGATGGAAAAATATGAAGAGGCAAGAGTTGAGGTAAAACATGAACCTAACACACATAATAATCTATTATTGGAAAGTATGGATAGAACCTTGAGAACTAATGTTGACAGTATGGATGAGGATAAGTTGATGAGACTATCTTTCATCGCATTCTCTAAAGAAAAGGAAAGATCTGAGCAGAAAGGAGATAAAAAGTCTAAGGTAATCACTAGGGAAGTAAATATTGTGAACAAACTCCTCCCAGTACCTATTGTATTTCAAGGAAAGGATGAAGAAAATAATTTGAGGTTGACACTAGATGATTTTGATAGTGATTATGAATCTTTAGTGAAGATTACAGAAGAGAAGGCCGAGAAGAGTTATCTAGATAAGAAGTTGAAGGAAGTTTGCCAATCTATTTCATGGGACTTGGGCATTCTGAGAGTAGCTACATTAAAGGCCAGAAGTTGTTGATGATCATATTTTTCCATTAGTATACAAAGGAAACAGTTTTTGAATCGTTGGTAACATGATCATCGAAAGACAAGTTATAGTGCAACCTGACACAATAATTCACAGAGGTCACTGAAAATGTAAAGTGAAAGAGAATACCAAAACCAGTCTTCACTGATAGAAAAGTTCACAAAGGAACCTGACAAAAAATTTCATAGAGGAACTTGATAGACAAGTTCACAAAGGAGCCTGATAGACAAGTTCATAGTGAACACCAACAGTCAGCCTACAGAGAAAACTGAGAAGTAGAATGTCTATAGAGACATCACCGAGGAAAGACTACAGAGAAAACCAAGCACCAGTCTACCAAGAGACATCTTTAATTTTGAGAAATGTGGATCTGAGTTACATGTTAGATAAAGCACTTGAATTTTATAATTAGCTTTAAATATTATCTTTAAAACCATTTCTTGAGGGACAAGTAAAGCAAATGTAATTGTTTTAATCATTCTAACTGATTGAAAACATGCAAACTAGGAGATCAAGGTAGAGTTGTAAACCTTTGATCATAGAGTTATCATTTTAAAGCATGAAACTTAAAATAGGTCAATCCACTGTATAAATAGATGTGTAATCAATTAGAACAAATGTGTGTGATGATGATTTTAGCCGCATCAGACATCTAAGGATCAGACATAGATTTTTATGCAGAAGGATAACAAAAGATGAAATCAGTCATGAAGAACAAGATTCAAGGTTACCAAGCATAACAGAGGTATTAATCAATCACTATAGGTGATACATCATATTGTGAACTTAAAGGATCTGTACTCAGCAAATCAAGATTGCACATAATCAGGTCAACAAGTATTTTTGACTGCATTCTAACAAGTGTAACAAATAGAAGAAATCCTTTAAAAAGGTGGATTTAACATTCCTTATGTAAATCTCTTAACCGAGTGCACACTAAATATTGTTGCTAAATATCTTAACCGAGTAGACCTAACCAATCTAAAATGTTACTCCTAATAGGGTAAGTTCATCAGAAGTGATCAAAATTGTAGCCTTAACTGACACCTTCCATTCTTCAGATAGTGAAGTTTTGTGGGTTTCATCCCCACCACAATTTTTACCTTCTAACAGGGGTTTTTTACATTACCAATTCTTGTTTCATGTGTAATTACATTCATGAGTGTTTCTATGAATGTTTACATGCAGATTAAGTTTATGTTTTGATATTACATGCATAACGATAAGAATAGCATCTATGGTCGATAATGCAAGGAATTGATTACTAAAGGATTAAAGGTTAATTGATAAAAAAATTTAAGGGTACTGATTCACCCCTCCCCTCTTAGTACACACCATTCCATTATTCTCACAATTGGTATCAGAGCTAGATCTCATATTTAGAAAAGTTTAAATCACTTGAGATAAAAGATCATACAATGAAAAGGTATAAGCTAGACAAGAATATTGAGAATTAGAAGTTGCAAATGTAGATCTTCTATGAGCAATACAAAGAAGCAAGAATAAAGATGAGAGAGCTACTGGATGAAAGAAAAGTTATGGAATCTCATTGTAATGAAACAAACTATCATGAAGAAGAGATACCTAATTTGTTTGAGTAACCAGGATCTACATCTAGCAATACATCAGACACATCTGAAGGAAGCATCACAAGTCTTAATGAAATCAATAAACATCTGAAAGAGAAAGTAAAGATAATGTAAATCATTCAAGAGACACAAATGGTAAGGATGATTGATGTAATGAATAATGCTAGACAATCTGAACAAGAAAGAACATTAGCTATTGATGATAGGAGGAAGATCGCTGAAAAGCTACAAGAAAGAGAAACAGGGATACAAAGACTTACTGAACATCATCATGAGATCACCAATCAAATAGTTCTTATGAGTCATGAGGAAAACTGAGTGAACATAGAACTCAATGGGAAATTGGAAGCTATTGGTGATCTAAGAGAAGAAAATGAAAGACTGAAGCATGAAGCGAGGATTCAACAACAACACAATGATATGATCAAGAAAGCTAAAGAGAGTACCAAAATAACGGATGATTTTTTGAATGGACAAAGAAGATTTGACAACAATATTGGTCAAGGGTATACCGAGTGTGGATAATCATCATACCAAGGTAAGGCCAGAATAAAAATAGGCTTAGTTATTAAAAAGATAGACAGAAAGAAGACCAAAATGGTAAAGACACTTGAAAAGAAGCTGTCAATTAATGAAGAAGAAACATAACAAAAAGATGACACTGAGGGACAGTCACCCATCAGTGAAGGTGAAAAATTGAGTGACTCTAAATCAACAGAGTCTGATGCACCACCCCCAAAGAAACCAAGGAAAACTGCTACATCAAGAACAAGGAGTCAAAAAATAAAAGATGAAAGCTCATCACTAGTTAAGAAAGGACAAGTAAGGACTTATAAAAGAAAGTCTCAAACCAGGCAAACATCAGAACCAAAGAGAAGAAGGAGATTAATCCAAAGCAAGGAAGATAAGGAAGACACTGAAAAAGATGAAAAACCTAAAAAGAACAAATTTCCTACCACAATTGATGAGATTTATGCATCAATCATCAAGATAGGTAGAATATCATATCCTAAGATTAGACAATGGCTAACTCTGAAACATGAGGATCGAAATAAGATAGAAGAAGCCATCATCAAGACAATGTGTGTATTCAAATATGTACTTGTACAGTTTGATAAGATGATTCCACAAGAACTTCAAGACAGGTTGTTATCAAGGTGGACATATGCATTGAATAGTGAAAGAAAAATAAGGGAAAGATCCCTCATTTCAATTATGCCACCTGATGCAAAGATGGAAGAAAATGATGAAATGATGAAGAAGCATTAAAAGAAGTTCTCAGAAAAATTGAGAGCCTAAAAATTACTACAAGGAAGCTTAATAGAGCTTGACAAAGAAAGTGATGATAATTGGAGAGGAATACTCAATCTACCTAAAGAGGATATAAGCCCCGATAAGGTATTAGCTCTTACCGAGAAGCCTCACAATGAAGAGAAAGAGGAAACACAGAGCCCTAAACACATCTTAATAAATGACGTTGAGGATGTTAATCTATTTGATCTGACAACACAGGCAAACAAGTCCATGGATGACATACCACAAATTTTGCAATCATTAGGCGATACAAAAGAAGAACCAATCAAGGATACAACTATCATAGATATCAATGAAAGTGATCCTGGTAATGAGGTAAAGACATATGAAGATGCCACTGTTACCACCAAGAAAACCATGGAACAGGACACATCAATGGATGCTGCACAAATTAATATACCAGGACAAATGCCATTATTGATACAAGCTATCAATATCATCTCAGAAAAGGAGAATTCACCCAACCATGATGCAATCATACTCGAGGATAAGGGTGATGAGGAGAAGAAAATCACAAATGAAGAATAGAAAGTAACAGATGGAGAGAAGAAAGATATAAGTGAAGAAGAGAAGCAAGGTGATGCCACTCTAAAGGATACCAAAGGAGAAGCCGTAGATAAATCTAAGGTTGATGTAGAGACATCTACAACCAACTGATAGGTGAATACCGAGCTACAAGATAAAGGTACAACACCTCCAAAGCCTTCACCAAGTACATCAGACCAAGCAACAGAACTTGCTATGGTACTACATAAAAGTGCTTCCTCTACTCTTTCAAAGAAGAAGAAGAAAAAGAATAAAAATCCAGTCACCCTAGATGAGATTATAGAAATACATGTCTGTGATCCAAGAACATTGGATCCAGAGTCACTTACAAAGTATGCAGAACTTTGTAAAAGGAAATCTATACAAGATAAGCTCAAAAATGAGCACAAGGACACACGGGTACTAGAAACTACAAAAGAAATACTATTATGTATTGTACCTGATACTGACATTCATAAAAATGCACCTATTCTTGATCAATTAGTAGTTCTCTTATGCCCTGCATCCCCGTCCCTTCATTTTGGGTGCAAAATGTTGGGTCCCCCTTTTTTTTGCTTTCATTTGTTTTTGCTTGCGGCTTTGCCTTGCCTTTCTTTTCTTTTGTTTTCTTTCTTTGGGGCTTTCCTCCCCGGTGGTTTGTTTTGTTTGTTGTTTGGTTTTTACCTTCAGGACTCCGGTCTCAGAGGTTGTTGTTTGGTGGAAACTAGATTCCAGACTCCAGGATTCTTCGCCATGATGTCCTCTGGGATATCATCCCAAAGAATCCCCGAGCCCGGAGTCTGGAGGTTGTGTCTGTCCGAGGATCACCGGAAAAGGAGGATTACTTTTTACCGCGGGTATAAATAGGTTTTATCTATCATTTTCACATTCACCGCGATTAAAATCTTCAAGCACTTAGAGCGAATTAAAGAGCGATTTCAAAGCGATTAATAGAGTATTTGCAGAGAGTTTGTGATAATTAGTACTTAACGATTCTCAGTCATTCTCAGGCAAGTGCAAGTTATTCGTGGTGGTGATTCTGGCCGTTAGATAACTCAAGCTATTGCAGAGCTCCCTTGGTAACCCTTCCCTTTCCTTCACTTTCTACGTTCTTAGGTGGGTGTTTCTGTGCTTTCCCTCCTCTCTGTTTTGCTTTCGCTCTTTGGCTTTTCTTTGGTTTTTTGTCTGGTTTTGGCTTGTCTTGCTTTGTTTTGTTTCCTTCTTCGTCTGGTCTTTTGTCTTTTGGTTTTGCCGCCCGTTGGTGGGTTGGCTCTGCCAGAGGGTTGTCCACCCTCTGTGCAGAAGTTTTTTGTCTGTAAATAATGTAAATAGTGTAAAGAGTGTAAATAGCTGTATATATTTGCATCTGCCTTGTCTGGTTTTCCTGCGGGTGTTGTCTCATGTTGTATATTCAAGTATATATGTATATAGTTGTGATATAGTCTCTGTATATCTCCCCATTTTTGTGTATATTCCTTTAGCTTTGTGTATATCCTCCCATGTGGCTTCACAAGGTGGTGAAGTCACCTCTATGTCTGGTTTTTTGCCTCTGAGTTCACTTTGAGATAGAAAACCACCTGTTTGAAACTTGGCTTGTGGCTGGTTTCAAATAGGTAGTTTTCTCTCTCCTCCATGAAGTCTGTCAGAACCTCATTTACGTCCCATGTGCGCAATCAATTCCAGCCAAGTGGCTTTCCCTTTTTGCGCGTTCGGGCAGTTGGCTCCGTCATCATCGCCATCACATCCCTTTAATGCCAACGCACATGGCGTCCACGTGGGCTAGACAACTTGCCTTTTTATACATCCTTCCTAACGGTCACTTCTCTGGGCTTCAAGCCTCTTACCACCACCCATCTTGTGTCTTTTCCAAGTGTGATAAAATTTCCTAGACCTGGATGTATGACGAAGATCCTAAGTTTACGATGTGTTTTGCTTTTTGGTTACCCTTACATAATAATAACTTTTTAGGAAAGCAAACATCGTAGTGGTAAGATCTCCGGACCATGGAGTAATTATTTTATTTTGATAAAAATATTCTGACGGTCACTTTTCCTTGCAGGTTCCCAAACTTCATCTTCAAACATGTCTGAAGCATCCGCATCGTCTCCTCCCGGAAGTCTAGAACTGCCAATAGCCACAGAAACTAGGGCAGCCATGAAATCTAAGATGGAGAGGGCCCTGGAGAAATTTCCCCTCACCATGAAGTTCATGCAGAACAATGTCATTACGGGCTCAAAGATTGAGTCCAAGGTTAAACTTATAACTGAAACCAGCGTCAGAACATGTGCAGAAATGCAGGCCCTGGTGAAGGTAATGCACATCTAGCGACAAGCTGGGGATCAATTGGCAATCAACGTCGGAGGTTCTGGGATCCTCCACGCAGCTTGCGTCCCATGCTCCATGCAGTCTCTGGAGCTTATCCTAACGCTAGCGGCCAACTACAACTCCTCTATTTGGGCCTTCATGCTTGTAGCTACAGAACCTACAGGATACCCCACTCCTCTGGTATCCCTCGACCCAGACACATTCTGGGCGGGATTGGGAATCCCACAATTTGATAGAGCCACAGTTGTTACAAGGGTTGATGCCCTGGCACAATTTACAGAACTGGAGGATGCTGCCCGGGTGTACATGAACACCCATTGGCTCAAGGCCCCGAAGAGGGACCCAAAGAGAATGAAGATAGAAATCCCCCGCTCTGAATTCAAGGAGAGCATCCAGATGGGGATGATAGCATTAGCCCGGGTATTTGGGAAACCCTCTGCCCAGGATTTTTCCAAATGGATGTATTATTTCCTCCTTGGCATCTCCACTAAGGGAGAATTCTTTGACTAGGCGACAATAATCTCTAATCACGTTGACTCCCAGTTCCTCCAGTTGGACCGAAAGAAGAAGTTCTTTATGTCTTCCTATGTTTTTTGGGCCCTGGCCCAGTAGAGGCCCCATTCCAACGGCCTACTTACTAACGGCATGCTCGGGATTGGCCTGAGACAAAAAGCACCGTGGGACCATTTCCCACAAATTAAATGGGAGGCCAGCTTCCCCAATTTCTGTCAGGTAAATGATGCATTCCTTTACTATCACCTGCTCACACCCACCCGGGATGCTGGATACCACCTGTCCACTGAGGTGATGAAGTTAGTCAGTAGTTATGGACACTACTACATCAAATTCCAGTAGCATACATACATTAAGGTCGTCGGCTTCTCCGGGAAACCCTACTTGTTGTCCAGGCATTGCGGGGATAAGATCGTGCTGCTGGAATACTGTCGGCAAATGATGGAGTTGCACGCCTTCTTAGCCCACAAGAAGGTCCCCAACATCTCATTACAAATCATCTGTGGGAACTACACCTGCAGTCTGGCCACCGTGAAGGAGGTAGACAATGAGCTGAAAAGTTATAATTTGCTGGAATTCTATCTAGCGCGGAGGAACTTTGATTCACATGGAAAAATTGCAACAGCACTACCCCGGGCTTCAAAGCCCCATAGAATACATATGGAGGACTTTTGGGCTGATTTCCAGGATGATGTGGATGTGCAGAGCAGGCACTATGTTAGGATGATAGCTGGAATGATGCAGAAATTGAAGCTCTGGCGATTCCCTTCGGGCTTCTCTAACGCCGCCCCCACCATAGATCCCCAGTACAAAGAAAAGGGGATCGATAAAATAGCTCTGCCAGCAATGGATTGGGCCACCCAGGAGGGGCCCACAATTGAGGACTTCACTTAGAAAGTGGTCGAGAAAAGTCACGCCTATTTCAAAAAGGTGTGCCCCTGGAGTATGCGTCAAGCTCCCCAACCGGTGCTAAAATTAGCACCACAATAGGCACCAAGGTTGACCCCGGGGGCCGGGACTTCTTCACAAGGCGCAAACAAGGGGAAAAGGATAGCTACAACACCCTCCATGCAAGAAGTCCCTATATAGGAATAGATCAAGCAATCTGTGGCTACCTCCCAACAGATGAGGGAGCATTTACTAACAAGGCTTTCCACTCCCCCACTCATGGCCGGACCAATTTGTCCTCCTTCCTCCCCGTCGCTGGCAGCCCTAATGGTGAAGGCAACGGGGGTGGATCCCATGGAAGTGGCAGCAATAGCCAATGCGGGGCCACCTTTGGTTACCCAGAGGAAGAGAAAGCACATAAAATAGCCCAAGGTAGAACCAACGCCAGTGGCGTCCCTCTCCCGGGCAGTGGAAATTCTTTCTTCCAGTTCCCCGGAGCCGAAAAAGGAAACAGAGTTGGTAGAGGTCCCAGCCAGTCCCCCTTCGAAGGAGGAGTTTGATGTATTTACAACAGATAAATTCGGAAATCTTCAAGGGGATGATACACAAGTGGAGACAAAAGTCCCAGATACCAAACAAGAGGTTGCGGATCAAGAAGACTTGGGACAAGAAGCTGCACAACAAGAGCAGAAAGTAGAAGAAAAGGAGAAGGAACTGGGAATTATCTCTGGGGCTCAAGCAATGCAAGGTTCAGGAGTGGACCAACAAAAATTGAGTGAACAAATGGCATCTGCTGGGGGACCCGAACATTCAAGAACAACCGTTACTCCAGCCGCCACGTTCCAAGGGCTACTCTCAGGATCCTCTTTTGGGAAGGTGATCACAGCAGCTCAAACTTTAAATCTTGGCCTGACACCTCCCATGCTGCTGAAGGAAGTGCCGACAGAAGAAGAGGCCCTGGAAGAAGAAGACCAAGAAGAACAAGAAAAGAAGCTTGAAGAAGACATCCCTTAGGAATCCTACCAGGGTCCAGACCCAACAATAAACATACAGGACTGGGCTGAGGAGATGGAGATTGAAAAAGATGTTGCTATAGAGGTTGAAGTAGGGGGAGGGACAGATGAAGTCCATGTTGAAGAGGAGCAATACCCACCGGACACCGGGAAAGAATCAGGAGAACAAACTCTAGCAGGAAAGCCACCTCTCCCACCTCAGTGGCTGGTAGATAGTAGAAAGAGAAAAGCTCAGTCAGCTCTGGTGATTCCTCTCTCCCTGGCCGAGATGATAGCCCAAGTTCAAGCCCTGCCAAAGGCAAAGAAATCTTGGATAGTTCACACTTTGCAAACTGGGCCGGGCGGAGAAACCATTGCCATGGTGGAAACACCTCCCCTTGATGCCAATAAAGCAACTGTAGATCCCATAGATTACAATATTGCAGAGGTGTCCCTGGGCAAAAGAGGAAAGCAAGGCGAAGTAGACTTACTTAAGGAGGCGGCAAGGGTAGTTGAAGCCCGATATGAAAAGGAGGCCCAGAGGCTCAAGGCTGAAAAGGAAAAGAATGCAAACCTTATGGGGTTGCTTAATGACTTGGCCAGACCCATCAATGCTACCCCTCCACAGACCTCCACATCAGAGAAATTACCGCAGAGTCACATAGAATCCCTATGAGTAATGAAGAAGAAAGCTCAAGCAGTGGACGAATGGGTCGCCCTGCAGATAGGAAACACCCAGCATTTCCTGGCGTCCACCCTCCCATATCTATTCACAGCCTGAAAAGTTATCCATTAGGCGAAAGCACTTACTGAGCAGTGGGGGAGTGACGTCGAGAATTACCAGGCGTGGAAGGCAGAGCCCAAAGAGCTCCTCACCCTGGGAGAAGACATAATTTCCAAATCCAGAATTTTGGGTGAAGAATCATTTGATTTTGTAAGAACTCAGCACTCTAGACTGGACCTCACATTGGAGGTAACCAAGCAACTGGTAGAGTCCTTACAAGAAAAGGTAAACACAGTAAAATATTCTTCCAATTTATACAAGTCTTTTGTAATAAAGGCTTCCGGGGCTGATCCCCTTAGTACAGATACTTATACCCCTGAAGAGTCAGTTTTGTGGAGTTTTGATGAAATAATGGCATCCTGGTATCAATCCCTGGATGGGATAGATGGGGCCCAAATGGCAAGACTAACCAAAATGATACTTAAGGGCCATGACGCCGCAAGGATGGCGGATGAATTTAGAGATAATGTTCTGAACTTGGGGGAACAAGTTGAAGTGGCCAGGCACATAAGGGCCAGCCTAAAGGGGATAGATGAAGATGGCATTTCTTGCCTCCTTTAGGCCTTCAACAATAATAAGAAACCTTGAGCTTTCTCTGGAGGCCGAGAAAAACTCACATTGAGTATTCTTTATTCTTTTGGGGGCATAAGTTTTTGGATCCCGGATTTCCAGATCCAAAGTTTTGTATTCTTTCAAGTGACCCATGTCCCGGTCCCTGAGGCCGACCGATCACTTTTAGAGGTGGTTAATAAAGACTGTCAGAAGGTAGTTGGCCCCATCAATGGGCATCGACTCGGTGGTTGGTTTTCTGACAGGGTGGTCTTCTCGAGGTGCTGCTCAGAGGTACACCTGACACATTGGAGATAGGGTGCCGCATTTCCCATTTATGAGGCATGTAGCCTCGGTCCCTGGGGGACCTACTTTCTACTTTCTCCTCTCTGGCTCTCTTCTCAAGACCGATTCTTCTGATGTATATTTTTGTCTTCTTCTTCTGACATGGCAGACCTATTCCATCTCCAGGTCTTTTGTAGGGTGGCACAGGTAGTACCGGCCCCCAGATATTATATTTTATTAGAACATAATATAAATAGGGTTAGGGTTAGAAGAAAGTTGTATAAATAGGCAGACCGGCCCATTTCCAAGGGTCAGTAAAATTGATGATTTTGTTGTCCATAAGAAATAGCAAAGTGATTCTTTTAAGTTGCAGAGCTCAATGCTCCATTGTCATGTCCCTGATAGTTAGATGCTCCCCTGGAGCCACCATTGTATCACGCACCAGTGCTTGCTAGACTAAATATTAATGAAGAAGGAAGAATTCTTGGCAATGATGTTGTTGGCATTCCTGCTTCTGAGTTAATGGTATTTTGTGTTTTAATGTTCTTTATGTCTTTTACTCTGGTATGTTAAAGTAGATTAATGAACTGTTTACTCTCGCTACTGATAGAATGCTAGCTGATGGTTATGTGTTTCTTCGGTATTTAGTGTAGTCTACCAGGGTATCATTGATGTTCTAAACATTTCAGCATGACTATAGTTAGATGAAATATTTCCAACCCTGCAGGATCTTTTTTCATTTTATTTGCTAAGTATAGAATGCTTGAAAAAATCTTATTTTGATCGAATCTCCAGAGAAGATGAGTTGAAGAAACCAGCTATCCCCCTCAAAAATAGTCACCTCTCCCGACCGAGCCCTGCACCGTCGTGACCCGACACCCAGGTGCTTGAAGGCCTAGAGGATCTATTCCCCCGAACAACCTTTGCAAGCAGAGTTGGCCGATTTCCCCAGAACCCGGTGACAACTTATGACTGTTGGCGGACCCGGTCAGCAAAACCCCGTCAATAGAAACTGGCGCTAGAAGGAAGGCATGAAATTATCCCCTTCTAGAGATTCTAATTTTACACCTCCTGAAGGTTCCCCCAGCTGTAATTTTAGTAGACAAGCCTTTAGTGGAATTGGGTCTTTTTCCCCAGCTAAATTTGAAAGAGTCCTCAGGTCTGCCCCGAATCTCAGAAGGTTTGTTGAACTCAAGCCTCCTGCTCAAAAGAAACGGACCTCAAAGATCACACCAGCCACTATTGTCTGGGGGTCAACCATACCTCTGAATACCCAAACTCCTCAGATAATTCTGAGAACCAGTGCCCAAATTACCCAATATATAGTTCCCCCAATGGCTGCATATTTCAGAAACACTAGGTCCCCAATGGGCACTTTTCTGGGTGCAACCAATGATTTACCCTCTCACCCGGAGAAGATCTGCCCAAGATATGAGCACTTAGGCTCACAGACTGCAGAAGAACACTTACAGGCATACAAAGATGCCATGAATCGACACTGGATCCAACATGAAGATGTTGTGACTCGTATGTTCCCCTTGTCCCTAGGACAAAGCGAGTTGAACTGGTACCTTAACCTGCCCGCAAATTCCATAAACATGTGGCAGGACATGGAGGATGCCTTTCTGGCTGCCTTTCGCGTGCACGTAGACCCAGCCTGGTCCCATAGCCACTTCATCTCCATCAGAAAGGAACCCAATAAACCTCTTGCAGCATTCAACCATAGGTTCCAGCGTGCCCTGAAGTGGTGCACGGGCCCTTTCATCCCATCCCCGAAAGTAACCATATAGACCTACCTCAATGTGATGGACCCTTTTTTTGCCACTCTCCTTTGGAGAATGACCACCACGAGCGACCGAGACACTTTGGAAAAAGTTTACAACCTAGCCCTAGAGTTATCCCGTGGTCTCAACAAATCCTTGGGCGAGATTGGACAGATTACACCTTTCAACATGATCCCTAGTGGAACTGCATATGTCAGGGGCTACAACCCCAATCTGGAAATAGGCACCCCTTCGATGACGATGAATCCCCCGCCACCCTTAATAGACCAGCAGGCACGGTATGTTTACCCAACCCAGACCCAGATAACACCGAGTTTGGAAGTCTTCCCTTGGAATCAACCGTAGCAAACACAACAGTCTCAAACACAACCATCTGGAGTGCCCTTCTTTCAGTCATCCACGGCTGGAGGATTATTTCCCTCGACTCCGTTTAATCCTGATGCCTTCCCGGGAAGCCAACAGCAACCACAACCGTCACATTGTGACGCTAACACTCAGTTGACCGCCGAGGTCGAATCCCTCTGGCGAATGTTGTCCACCTTGACTATGGACATGGGCCAACTGAACGCGGGGTCCTGCGCACCCCAGAATTCAAATTCCCAGAGGGGAAACATTTTCTCTGGCCAACAAAACAATAACACCGGAGGGAGAAGCTTTAATAACGGGTCCTGACCCAATCAAAAATAATGGAACAATAACATGAACATCGGAGGCCCACCCCCGAACCAAAATGCCAGCCAAAATGGTGCTGGACCATCACATTTTACACCAGTCACAGACTTCCAGCCCATGACTTACTGGTGTAGACTACATGATACTGGTTCACACAATGAGGTGAATTGTGCCACTCTGGAGAAAGTCATTATGATTTCCCAGCTGGACAGGTAGCAGTCTCACGATACTACCCCTCTAGAACCTCCTATCCAGGAAACAACCCACAGTGCCTTCACCTGCAACACCATTTTTTTTGGGACTTCTAGGGAAGATGAAGAAGAATCTAAATTGCAGGGATTCTTTGACGAATCTATTCCGCCTTTTGAGGCCAATGCCTTTACTAACCCACGGGCTCCATACAACACTTGGAGCCAGGTTGGTAAAGGACCAGTTTACACACCCGCACCTCCTATCAAAGATTATCCTCCCTAGAACAACACGACTGAATGACCCGCGCCTCCAAAAGGTCCTAGCTCTAACCAAGAAAAAGATCTCATAGAGGAAAATCACCAGTTCCCGGGAGGAAGATTCGATATCACTAAGGCGTTAGAACAGACCACCACCTCCATGACCTTGATGGAGGTTTTACTAAACTGCCCCGAGTAGAAGAAGTCTCTTTTAAAGCTCTTGGGAAACCCAAAAAATGTTAGCCGCCCACCCAAGACCATCTCCTTTGAAGATGCTAATGCGGCCGTCTTCTAGGGGAATAACGAGGATCCTCCCTTCTTACTAGGCCTGAATATCCAGGGTAAAAATATATATAATTGCCTAGTAGATTCTGGAGCTTTAGGTAATATCATGCCCTTGTCCATCTATCAGAAGCTCGGATTCCACCCCACCCCATCTAATGGTGCAGTAATCCAGCTGGACAAGACTACTGTGAAAATGGTGGGGGAATTAAAGAACGTCCAGATACATCTTATCCAGCACCCCAGGATAGCTGGCATCATTGACATCCAAGTGGTGGACATCCCTGAGACTTATGGGATGTTACTGAGCTAGAATTGGTCTAAGTCCTTGAATGGATACTTTTTGACTGATTTCATCCACTTATAGCTTCCATGGGAAGGAGAATCCAATAAGATCTGGGTCGAAAGTGAACCCCGGATGAAACAGGCCCTTACCAAAGTTGGGAGGGTCAATGAAGTCCTCTTCTCTGAGACTTCTCTGGGGGTGTACCGACCTCTTAAAATCTTAACATTCGATTTCATCCCCAGAGAGGATCCCGTTGTGCTGCAAAGAGCACATGACTTAGAAGGAAAGGTGAGAGTTGAAGTTAACTCTCAAGGCACCACAGCGACCCCTGCCACACTTCTGTCTGGCACTTGGTGCCGAGTGCACTACCAAAAATATTCAGAGCTTGAGTGTGAGCCATGTCTCTTGATTGCTAACCGGAAACTTGATGCCTTTTGGAATAAACATACGATGGACTCCCTGGGACCCAATACTCCTACGGGATGTGCTCCTGTGGTGCCATTCCCCGGGGAATCCCAAGTTGAAACACCTCTAGAGGTAAATTCTATTTTCACGCCGGTCATTTCGGGAGGAACCCCTAAGTCTCCCGATGATAATCCAAAGAAAACTCCCCCACCCCAGCCCGAGATCACAAATAATGACTTATGGACCCTCAAGTTTGACGGGTCATGATCCAAACAAGGCTGTGGGGCTGGGGTAGAGTTAATTGACCCATGAAGGAAATCCTTCCTCGCGTCGTACAGGCTGTAGTTTAATTATACGAACAATGTCACGGAGTATGAGGCTTTGGTCCTTGGACTCTTATTCGCACTAAGGAAAGGAATCACCCGTCTCCAGGTTCTGGGTGATTCAAAGTTGATTGTCAAACAGGTCCGGAGTCAATACACATGTCATGACAAAAGGCTGGCCACATACCGCAACTGGGCTTGGAGCCTTATCAAAGATTTTGATGCCTTTGGCATTGACCTCATTCCCCGGCGACGGAACTATGTCCCGGATGCCCTCGCCATTTCTGCCAGCACACTTGAGCCAATGGCTGGCTCAAGACTCCAAAAAATTTTAGTTGAGATGGTCCCCACCCCGTCCATTCCAGATAATGTCACCCACTTTCAGGTTTTTGAGGATGATCAACATATCCTAGCCTTCATGGTGAATGTTGGTGTCTTTGAGGATCAGATAGTGGAGGAACGAGACCATGATGATACTGGGAAAAGTGATGAAGACGATGGGATCATGGACCTACCCACTAACACCATCCCAAAGGGGATGGTTGCACTAGAAAGAATCTTCAACTCAGACCCTCAGGCCCATGAGAAGGTGTCATCCTCCTCTGAGGGAGGAAATTTTGAAAAAGTTAACATTGGCCAGCCTGGTGAAGAAAAGATTATTCACATTGGTACCTCCTATTCCCCTGAGGAAAAGGAGAAGATTCTCACGGTTCTCCGAGAATAAATCAACGTAATTGCTTGGGGTTATGAAGACTTGAAAATGTATGATACATCCATAATGACCCATACTATTCTCCTGAAACCTGACGCTAATCCCTTTCGGCAGAAGCAATGACCAGTCAACCCCCTCATAAAGCCTCTAATTCGTCAAGAGGTGGAAAAACTGCTGTCAGCCTGGATAATCTTCCCAATCCGGCATACTACATGGGTTGCCAACCTGGTCCTAGTCAAGAAAAAGAATGGTGAGATCCGCCTTTGCGTGGATTTCTGAAATTTGAATAAGGCATCTAAAAAAGATAATCACCCTCTTCCCTTGTTGGATGAGGTGTTGCAGATAGTGAATGGATCCCAGATGATGTCCTTCCTAGATGGATACTCGGGATACAACCAGGTCATGGTCAAGTATGAGGATAGAGAGAAAACAACGTTTACCACCAAGTGGGGAATGTTTGCGTACAGAAGAATGCCCTTCGGTCTAATCAACGTAGGGGCTACCTTTCAAAAGGCCATGAACATTGCATTCGAGGGCCTCATAAATTGGTGCATAATCATCTATATGGATGATTTGACTATCTTTTCCTGGGACAAGCGTGACCATCCCGCCCACCTCGCTCAGATCTACAAGAGATGTCGCCAATGTGGAATATCCCTCAACCCCAAGAAGTGCATATTTGGGGTCACCAAGGGGAAGTTTCTCGGGCATATTGTCTCTGAGAAGGGTATATCCATAGACCCTGATAGAGTTGAAGCATTGCTAAACTTACAGATACCTGGCAATAAGAAAGAAATGCGATACTTCTTCAGAAAAATCAACTTCGTGCGATGATTCATCATAGGATTCACAGAAATAGTTAAACCACTCAACGAGATGATGAAGAAGGATACCAAGATAGAGTGGAGTCCTGAGGAAAAACAGGCATTTTCCCAAATCAAACAAACAATAATGGAAGCACCCGTCCTGGCTAGTCCAGACTATTCCCTTCTATTTTATATTTACTCGTTTGCTTTGCCACACTCTGTTGTGGCAGTGTTGACTCAAAAGGTTGAAGGGGAAGAATGACTGATAGCTTTCATGAGCTCCCCCTTTAAGAATGCCGAAGTCTGGTATTTGCCACTAGAAAAACAAGCCTTTGCTCTAGTTTGGGCCGTGAAGAAATTCCAGCACTACATTCTCCGGAGCAAATTACATGCTATCATCCTAGACCAGGCCGTCAAATCTCTGTTGATGCAGATTGAATTGCGCAAGAGACGGGGGAAATGGTTGGCCATCCTCTAGGAATATGACTTAGAAATGCATCCCATGAAAATAGTCTGGGGCCAAGGACTAAGTCGGGCGATGGCAGAAGAGACTCCTCGCATAGAATGCCAAACTTACACAATGGAGTCCATCACCCAAGACCTGTGGTATACTGATTTGGTATACTTGTTGCTAAACAAAAAATGTCCAAGGGGGTTACCTTCCCACAAATTCTGCGCTCTGCAGATGAAAAGCACTCACTTCATGATCAAAAACTCTGCGCTTTACCGCAGAAATTATGAGGGAGTGTACCTCCAGTGCATTGATAGAGACCAAGCTGTAAGAATAATCGATGAATTCTATAGATAGTTTGGAACCGGGCATGGCTCAGCTAACGCCACTGCCCATCAAATCCTTCAGGCTAGATATTATTGGCCCTATCTATTCAAAGACGTTTACGCTCATGTAAGAAAATGCCATACTTGCCAAACTAGAGTGCATCGTGAGCGTAACCCAGCTATGCCTCTACAGCCAGTCTACAAGGCTAGACCATTTGCCCAGTGGGCACTCGACTTCATTGGGGAGATTAACCTAACTCGTCTGTTAACCACCGGTACATTCTAACTACTACTGATTACTGCACTCAGTGGTCTGAAGAGATACCTTGCAAAAATAACACGGCAGACGTAGTTATCAAGTTCTTGGAAGAAAATATCGTCACACGGTTTGGAATGCCCTTTTCTTTGGTATGTGACAATGGTCTGGCATTTTCTTTAGCACAGCTACTCAAATGGACCTACAATTGGAAGATCACGCTAAAGTTCTCCAGCAACTATTATCCCCAGGGAAACGGCGTTGTTAAATCAACAAACAAGAATCTACTTGAGGTGATCAAGCATCTATTAGAACAGAATCCCTGGGATTGGCATCAAAAGTTGAAATTTGCCCTTTGGGCGGATCGCATTCGCATTAAAGCTGCCATGGGAACATCCCCGTTCCACCTGGTTTATGGTCAGAACCCTATATTCCCAGTCAACTTACAAATCCCAGTTTTACAGCTTATGCAGGAATTTGGCAATAGGGACAACATCGTGGAGGTTCGACTCTTGAACCTGGTGTGAATGGAAGAATAGTGAGACACAGCCCTTGAACATTTTGCACATCATCAAGCAGTGGTAAAATGATGGTTTGATAAAAGAGCCCAATACAAAGCTTTTCAGATTTTGGATCTGGTCCTATTGTGGGACAAGGCCCGGGAGAAGAAAGGAAAGCATACCAAGTTCCAATGGCTCTGGCTTGGACCATACTTAATTTCAGAAATCTGCGGGGCCAACACTTACCGCCTTAACACCCTGACTAGAGAACCTGTCACATTGCTCGTTAATGGACAGTTTCTAAAACACTACTTCGAGTAGGGTAAGTTTTCCCAAAGTTGTATTATATGTAAAGCCCTCTGCTTGTAAATATCCCTGCCGGGTGTCTCATTGCGAGGTGCCCTACCTTGTAAATAGCCTTGTCGACTGCCCTCCGGGGCAGTCTTCTTTTTCTATTTTGTTTTTTCTTTCGATTTTCTTTCGGTCCCAGTGCTTTGTTCTGTTTGTGCACGAATGGGAATGCTTCGCATAACTCTAGCCTCTGGTGCAATGTCTATGGCATGGTAAACTTTAGAATCTATCTTTAGCATAGTGGAATTGGCTCGGCCTCCGGGGTTGTTTCACGGGTTATGGCACATTTTGAACAATCTCCATTGGGTTTTGTCTCTGGGATTTTGGCAATCAGTGAACACATAATATAAGGAACAAGTAATCAGACACACTAAGGGTAGATCGGTTGTATTGATTGGTTGACCCACATCTAAAAATCTAAAGAATTCTCCCCGGGTCTGGAGTTTTATCCTCTCTTTAAATATCTAAACATAGGTGGATAGGTGAAAGAAGTACTGTCATTAAAACTAGCTAAGCTTAAGCTTAATGGTGAAAGAAGTACCGCCTTCCCCCACCCAGCAACAAGTGAAATAACAAAAAAGGAAAAGCGGGATTAAACTCTAGACTTTGGGAGAAATGAGTGAATGAATGACAGGTTCGATGTGATTAGTACCTCTTCTCTATCTCTCCCCAAGGTCATCGGCTTGATTTCCTTTCAAAGCACACATGACACCACTGATGAAAGACTACGGACTGACTCCTATGTGGTTGGGTTCTTTCGAATATTTTGTTCTTTTCCTGTCAGACACTTCGGAGGGCGGCTTGTTCCAGTTTTTTTTTTTTGCTAACCAGAGATTCTGAAGTTCTCAAATGCAATAAGGCATTTGTCCTAGATAGTCACCATTTGTTATGCCCTGCATCCCCGTCCCTTCATTTTGGGTGCAAAATGTTGGGTCCCCCTTTTTTTTGCTTTCGTTTGTTTTTGCTTGCGGCTTTGCCTTGCCTTTCTTTTCTTTTGTTTTCTTTCTCCGAGGCTTTCCTCCCCGGTGGTTTGTTTTGTTTATTATTTGGTTTTTGCCTTCAGGACTCCGGTCCCAAAGGTTTTCGTTCGGTGGAAACCGGATTCCAGACTCTGAGATTCTTCACCATGATGTCCTCTAGGATATCATCCTGAAGAATCCCCAGGCCCGGAGTCTGGAGGTTGTGTCTATCCGGGGATCGCCAGAAAATGAGGATTAATTTTTACCATGGGTATAAATAGGTTTTATCTGTCATTTTCACATTCACCGTGATTAAAATCTTCAAGCACTTAGAGAAAATTAAAGAGTGATTTCAAAGCGATTAACAGAGTATTTGCAGAGAGTTTGTGATAATTAGTACTTAACGATTCTCAGTCATTCTCAGGCAAGTGCAAGTGCTTCGTGGTGGTGATTCTGGCTGTCAGATAACTCGAGCTATTGCAGAGCTCCCTTGGTAACCCTTCCCTTTCCTCCACTTTCTGCGTTCTCAGGTGGGTGTTTCCGCTTTCCCTCCTCTCTATTTTGCTTCCGCTCTTTGGCTTTTCTTTGGTTTTTTTTTTGGTTTTCGCTTGTCTTGCTTTGTTTTGTTTCCCGCTTCGTCTGGTCTTTTATCTTCTGGTTTTGCCACCCATTGGTGGGTTGGCTCTGCCAGAGGTTTGTCCACCCTCTGTGCAGAAGTTGTTTGTCTGTAAATAATGTAAATAGTGTAAAGAGTGTAAATAGCTATATATATTTGTGTCTACCTTGTCTTGTTTTCCCGCGGGTGTCATATCGTGTTGTATATTCAAGTATATATGTATATAGTTGTGATATAGTCTCTATATATCTCCTTGTTTCTATGTATATTCCTTTGGCTTCATGTATATCCTCCCATGTGGCTTGACAAGGTGGTCGAGTCACCTTTGTGTCTGGTTTTCTACCTCCGAGTTCACTTCGAGGCAGAAAACCACTTGTTTGAAACTTGGCTCATGGCTGGTTTCAAACAGGTGGTTTTCTCTCTCCTCCATGAAGTCTGTCAGAACCTCATTTACATCCCATGCGCGCAATCAATTCCAGCCAAGTGGCTTTCCCTTTTTGCGTGTTCAGGCAGTTGGCTCCACCGTCATCGCCATCACATCCCTTTAATGCCAACGCACATGGCGTCCACGTGAGCTCGACAACTTGCCTTTTTATACATCCTTCCTAATGGTCACTTCTCCAAGCTTTAGGCCTCTTACCACCACCCGTCCTGTGTCTTTGCCAAGTGTGATAAAATTTTCCAGACCCAGATGTATGATGAAGATCCTAAGTTTACGATGTGTTTTGCTTTTTGGTTACCCTTACATAATACTAACTTTTCAGGAAAGCAAACGTCGTGGTGGTAAGATCTCCGGACCCCGAGGTAACTATTTTATTTTGATCAAAATATTCTGATGGTCACTTTGCCTTGTAGGTTCCCAGACTTCATCTTCAAACATTTCTGAAGTATCTGCGTCATCTCCTCCTGGAAGTCTAAAACTGCCAATAGCCACAGAAACCAGGGTAGCCATGAAATCTAAGATGGAGAGGGCCCTGGAGAAACTTCCCCCTCACCATGAAGTTCATGCAGAACAACGTCATTACGGGCTCAAAGATTGAGTCCAAGGTTAAACTTATAACCGACACCCGTGTCAGAACGTGGGCAGAAATGTAGGCCCTGGTGAAGGTAATGCACATCCAGCGACAAGCTGGGGATCAATTGGCAATCAACGTCAGAGGTTGCGGGATCCTCTGGGCAGCTTGCTTCCCATGCTTTGTGCAGTCTCCAGAGCTTATCCTAATGCTAGCATCCAACTACAACTCCTTTATTCGGGCTGTCATGCTTGCAGCTATAGAACCTATAGGATAACCCACTCCTCTGGTATCCCTCGACCCAGACACATTCTAGGCAGGGTTGGGAATCCCACAATTTGACAGAGCCACAGTTGTTACAAGGGCTGATGCCCTGGCACAGTTTACAGAACTGGAGGATGCTACCCGGGCGTACATGAACACCCATTGGCTCAAGGCCTCGAAGAGGGACCCAAAGAGAATGAAGATAGAAATCCCCCGCTCTGAATTCAAGGAGAGCATCCAGATGGGGATGATAGCATTAGCCTGGATATTTGGACAACCCTCTGCCTAGGAGTTTTCCAAATGGATGTATTATTTCCTCCTCGGCATCTCCACTAAGGGAGAATTCTTCGACTGGGCGACAATAATCTCTAATCACGTCGACTCCCAGTTCCTCCAGTTGGACCGAAAGAAGAAGTTCTTTATGTCTTCCTATGTTTTCTGGGCCCTAGCCTAGCAGAGGCCCCATTCCAATGGCCTACTTACTGACAGCGTGCTCGGGATTGGCCCAGGACAAAAAGCACCGTGGGACCATTTCCCACAAATTCAATGGGAGGCCAGCTTCCCCAGTTTTGCCAGGTAAACAATGCGTTCATTTACTATCACCTGCTCACACCCACCCAGGACGCTGGATACCGCCTGTCCACTGAGGTGATGAAGTTAGTCAGTAGTTATGGACACTACTACATCAAATTCCAGTAGCATACATACATTAGGGTCATCGGCTTCTCCGGGAAACCCTACTTGTTGCCCAGGCATTGCGGGGACAAGATCGTGCTACTGGAATACTGTCGGCAAATGATAGAGTTGCACACCTTCTTAGCCCACAAGAAGGTCCCCAACGTCTCATTCCCAATCATCTATGGGAACTACACCTGCAGTCTGGCCGCCGCGAAGGAGGCAGACAATGAGTTGAAAAGTTATAACTTGCAGGAATTCTATCTAGCGCAAAGAAACTTTGATCCGCATGAAAAAATTGCAACAGCACTGCCCCGGGCTTTAGAGCCCCATCCAATACATATGGAGGACTTTTGGGCTAATTGCAAGGATGATGTGGATGTGCGGAGCAGGCACTATGTTAGGATAATAGCCAGAATGATGTAGGAATTGAAGCTCCATAGATTCCCTCTGGGCTTCTCTAACGCTGCCCCCACCATAGATCCCTAGTACAAAGAAAAGGGGATCGATAAAATGGCTCTGCCAGCAATAGATTGGGCTGCCTAGGAGGGGCCCACAATTGAGGACTTCACTCAGAAAGTGGTCGAGCGAAGTCACGCCTATTTCAAAAAGGTGTGCCCCAGGAGTATGCGTCAAGCTCCCCAACCAGCGCCAAAATTAGCACCACAAAAGGCACCAAGGTTGACCTCAGGGGCCGGGACTTCTTCACAAGGCGCAGACAAGGGGAAAAGGATAGCTACAACACCCTCCGCGCAAGAATTCCCTATACAAGAATAGATCAAGCAATCTGTGGCTGCCTCCCAACAGATGAGGGAGCATTTAATAACAAGGCTTGCTACTCCCCCGCTCATGGCCAGACCAATTCGTCCTCCTTCCTCCCCGTCGCTGGCAGCCCTAATGGTGAAGGAAATGGGGGTGGATCCCATGGAAACGGCAGTAATAGCCGATGCGGGGCCACCTTTGGTTACTGGAGGAAGAGAAAGCACATAAAACAGCCCAAGGTAGAACCAACACCAGTGGCGTCCCTCCCCCAGGAAGTGGAAATTCTTTCTTCCAGTTCCCCAGAGCTGGAAAAGGAAACAGATTCGGCAGAGGTCCCAGCCAGTCCCCCTCTGGAGGAGGAGTTTGATGTATTTGTAACCGATGAATTTAGAAATCTGCAAGGGGACGATACACAAGTGGAGACAGAAGTCTTGGATACTAAACAAGAGGCTGCGGATCAAGAAGACTTGGGATAAGAAGCTGCACAATAAGAGCAGCAAGTAGAAGAAAAGGAGCAGGAACCGGGAATTATCTCTGGGGCTCAAGAAATGCAAGGTCCGTGAGTGGACCAACAAAAACTGAGTGAACAAACGGCATCCGCTGGGGGACCCAGACCTTCGGGAACAACCGTTACTCCAGCCGCCATGTTCCAAGGGCTACTCTCGGGATCCTCTTTTGGGTAGGTGATCACAGTAGCTCAAACTTTAAATCTTGGCCTGACACCTCCCATGCTACCGAAGGAAGTGCCGACAGAAGAAGACCAAGAAGAGAAAGAAAAGCAGCTTGAAGAAGACATCCCTCAGGAAGCCTACCAGGGTCTAGACCCAACAATAAATGTACAGGACCAGGCTGAGGAGATGGAGATTGAAAAAGATGTTGCTACAGAGGTTGAAGCAGGGGGAGGGACAGATGAAGTCCACGTTGAAGAGGAGCAACAGCCACTGGACACCGGGAAAGAATCAGGAGAACAAAATCTGGCAGGAAGGCCACCTCTCCCACCTCAGTGGCTGGTAGATAGTAGAAAGAGAAAATCTCAGACAGCTCTGGTGATTCCTCTCTCCCTGGCCGAGATGATGGCCCAAGTTTAGGCCCCGCTGAAGGAAAAGAAAGCCCAGATAGGTCACACTTTGTGAACTAGGCCAGGCAGAGAAACCATTGCCGTGGTGGAAACACCTCCCCCAAATGCCAATGAAGCAACTGTAGATCCCATAGATTACAATATTACAGAGGTGTCCCTGGGCAAAAGAGGAAAGCAAGGCGAAGTAGACTTTCTTAAAGAGGCAGCAAGGGCAGTTGAAGCCCAATACGAAAAGGAGGCCCAGAGGCTCAAGGCTGAAAAGGAGAAGAATGCAAACCTTATGGGGTTTCTTACTGAGCTGGCCAGACCCATCAATGTCGCCCCTCCACAGACCTCCACATCAGAGGAATTACCACAGAGTGACATAGACTCCCTGCGAGTAATGAAGAAGAAAGCTTAAGCAGTGGATGAATGGGTCGCCCTACAGATAGGAAACACCCGGCATTTCCTGGCATCCACCCTCCCAGATGTATTCATAGCTCGGCAAGTTATCCATCAGGCGGAAGCGCTTATTGAGCAGTGGGAGAGTGACGCCGAGAATTACCAAGCATGGAAGGCAGAGCTCGAAGAGCTCCTCACCCTGGAAGAAGACATAATTTTTGAATCTGGAATTCTGGGTGAAGAATCATTTGATTTGGTAAGAACTCAGCACTCCAGACTGGACCTCACATTGGAGGTAACCAAGCAACTGGTAGAGTCCTTACAAGAAAAGGTAAACACAGTAAAATATTCTTCCAATTTATACAAGTCTTTTTTAATAAAGGCTTCCGGGGCTGATCCCCTTAGTACAGATACTTATACCCCCAAAGAGTCAATTTTGGGGAGTTTTGATGAAATAATGGCATCCCGATATCAATCCCTGGATGGGATAGATGGGGCCCAGATGGCAAGACTAACCAAAATGATACTTAAGGGCCATGACACCGCAAGGATGGCGGATGAATTCAGAGATAATGTTTCAGACCTGGGGGAATAAGTTGAAGTGGCCAGGCACAGAAGGGCCAGCCTAAAGGGGATAGATGAAGATGGCATTTCTTGCCTCCTTCAGGCCTTCAATGATAATAAGAAACCTTGAGCTTTCTCCAGAGGTCGGGAAAAACTCACATTGAGTATTCTTTAATCTTTTGGGGGCATAAGTTTTTGGATCCCAGATTTCTAGATCTAAAGTTTTGTATTCTTTCAAGTGACCCGTGTCCCGATCCTCAAGGTTGACCGGTCACTTTCAGAGGTGGTTAATAAAGACTATCAGAAGCTAGTTGGCCCCATCAACGGGCGTTGACTCAGTGGTTGGTTTTCTGACTGGGTGGTCTTCTCGAGGCGCTTCTCAGAGGTACACCTGACACATTGGAGATAGGGCACCACATTTCCCATTTATGAGGCATGTAGCCTCGGTCCCTGGGAGACCTACTTTCTACTTTCTCCTCTCTGGCTCTCTTCTCGAGACCAATTATTTCGATGTATATTCTTGTCTTCTTCTTCTGACATGGCAGACCTATTCCGTCTCCAGGTTTTTTGTAGGGTGGCGTAGGTAGTACCGGCCCCCAGATATTGTATTTTATTGGAACATAATGTAAATAGGGTTAGGGTTAGAAGAAAGTTGTATAAATAGGCAGACTGGCCCATTTCCAAGGGTCGGAAAAATTGATGATTTTGTTGTCCATAAGCAATAGCAAAGTGATTCTTTTAAGTTGCAGAGCTCAATACTCCATTGTCCTGTCCCTGATAGTTAGATGCTCCCCTGGAGCCGCCATTGTATCACGCACCAGTGCTTGCTGGACTAAATATTAATGAAGAAGGAATAATTCTTGGCAATGATTTTGTTGGCATTCCTGCTTCTGAGTTAATGGTATTTTGTGTTTTAATGTTCTTTATGTCTTTTACTCTGGTATGTTAAAGTAGATTAACAAACTCTTTACTCCCGCTACTGATAGAATGCTAGCTGATGGTTATGTGTTTCTTCGGTATTTAGTGTAGTCTACCAGGGTATCATTGATGTTTCGGACATTTCAGCATGACTATAGTTAGATGAAATATTTCCAACCCTACAGGATCTTTTTTCGTTTTATTTTCTAAGTGTAGAACGCTCAAAAAAACCTTACTTTGATCGAATCTCTGGAGAAGATGAGTTGAATAAACTAGCTATCCCCCTCAAAAATAGTCACCTCTCCCGACTGAGCCCCGCACCATCGTGACCTGACACCCAGGTGCTTGAAGGCCCGGAGGATTTATTCCCCCGGAAAACCTTTGCAGGCAGAGTTGGCCGATTTTCCTGGAACCCGGTGACAACTTATGACTATTGGCAGACCCGGTCAGCAAAACCCCATCAACAAGTTCTTACCGATGTCATCACATCACAGAATGTAGATGCAGAGAAGGCAATAGAAGAACATTCAGAGTAGAAATACCAATACAAGCTAACAAAGAAAATCAGCCAAGAAGTGGCAGAGAATAAGGTAAATCTATCTAAACTGTTCAATACATTAGAACCAATTATTTCATAAGTTATAACCTTAGTTCAAAATTTATGCACCATAGAGCAATTCACTAAGGAGAGCAGTGAAAAGATTACAAAGATAGATGCAGATCTTAATGCTAGTGCACAAGGTCTCACACCAACAACAATGCATTCAAGTTGCATTATGAAAAGATTATGGAAGAAAAAATGTTGAGACTTGATGTTCAAGAGGTAGAATCCAAATTTAGAAATGAGGTAACTGAGCTCCAGGATCTACTACTACCAAATCTAACATTACTACAACAACATATGACTTCAGCAAGAACATTGATTGCCACCCTGAAAATGTCTGTAACAGAAAGCATATATGATATGCATGCAAGAATCACCTTGGAAACCATGACCCTTGAGCTCCTCAAAGAACAATGGGAAAATAAAATAGAGGACATTCAAAAATCCCATTCCCACATTTTTGACAAATTGTAAGTATTACACCTTTGTCATTATTATAAAAAAAGGGGGAATTGATATGATAAAATGGGAAATGATTTTGTGTGATAAGGTAAAAGGGTGAAATGATATAAAGGCAATTATATATACATGTACATATACTATACCAAGGCATGTACATAGGGGGAGTCATATTGACAAGGTAAACACATGGTGTATATACTAAACATTTTAGTCTTGCACATCTCAGTTTTTTATACTAATGTCAAAGGGGGAGATTGATGATCATATTTTTCCATTAGTATACAAAGGAAATAGTTTTTGAACCATCGGTAACATGATCACCGAAAGACATGTTTATAGTACAACCCAACACAGTAGTTCACAGAGGTCACCAAAAAATTTAAGTGCAAGAGAAAACCGAAACCAGTCTTCACCGATAGACAAGCTCACAAAGGAACCTGACAAACAAGCTCACAGAGGAATCTGAAAGACAAGTTCACATAGGAACCCAAAAGAAAATTTCATAGTGAACACCGATAGTCAGCCTACAGAGAAAACCGAGAAGTAGAATGTCTATAGAGACATCACTGAGGAAAGACTACAGAGCAACCCGAGCACCAGTCTATCGAGAGACAACTTTAATTCTAAGAAATATGGATACGAGTTACACGTCAGATAAAACACTTGAGTTTTATAATTAGCTTTAAATCTTATATTTAAAACCATTTCTTGAGGGACAAGTAAAGAAAATAAAATTGTTTTAATCAGTCTAACTGATTGAAAACATGCAAACTAGGAGATCAAGTTCAAGTTTTAAACCTTTGATCATAGAGTTATCATTGTAAAGCATGAAACCTAAAATAGGTCAATCCACTGTATAAATAGATGTGTAATCAATCAGAACAAATGTGTGTGATGATGATTGTAGCCATAAAAGACATCTAAGGATCAGATAGAGAGTTTTATGCAGAAGGACAACAAAAGATGAAATCCGTTATGAAGAACAAGATTCAAGGCTACCAAGAAGAACAAAGGTATTAATCAATCACTATAGGTGATACATTATATTGTGAACTTAAAGGATCTGTACTCATTAATTCAGGATTGCACATAATCAGGTCAACAAGTATTTTTGGCTGCATTCTAACAAGTGTAGCAAATAGAAGAAATCCTTTAAGAAGGTGGATTTAACAATCCTTATGTAAATCTCTTAACTGGGTGCACACTAAACAGTGTTGCTAAATATCTTAACCGAGTAGACCTAACTAGTCTAAAATGTTACTCCTAATAGAGTAAGATCATCAGAAGTGATCAAATTCATAGCCTTAACTGACACCTTCCATTCTGCAGATAGTGAAGTTTTGTGGGTTTCAACCCCACCATAGTTTTTACCTTCTAACAGGGGTTTTTTTCTTTACCAATTTTTGTGTCATGTTTCATTACATTTCATGAATTTTTACATGCAAATTAAGTTTATGTTTCAATATTACATGCATAAAGATAAGAATAGCATCTATGGTCAGTAATGCAAGGAATTGATTAGTAAAGTATTAAAGGTTAATTGATAAAATGTTTTAAGGGTACTGATTCACCCCTCCCCTCTCAGTACACACCATTCCATTATTCCAATAGTTGTGTCACACATGGAAGGATACTTTACAACCATTGTATAAATCCTATCAGACATATTCAGAACATTGAAGATATTTTAGCAAAGGAAAGGGCTACACTGAATAGAATGATGGACAGTTGTGAGACCTCCTCACAATCCATATTAGAGATGGAAAGGGAAATAAAAAAATATTTATGAAAAGATGAATGTATTGGATATTAATAAAGTGAGAGTCATGACAATATTTGGTATTTTGAAGAGTCTAATCACTCCTAAACTATCAATTCTTGAAGTTCATTTATCTAATATGGAGAAGACTGCAAAATCATTAACAAATTCTATGCCCATAGAGTTAAAAGAAGAAGAGACATCAGCCTATGCACTAAATGGACTGATTCATGTTAGTCAGTTGTTGATTGATTCATGGAGCACTGAAGTGAAGATCATGGAAGATACCTTCCAAGATGTACTTAAACTGGTGAGCAAGTACTGAAATCCTACAATTTTGTAAATTTTGGATGCACCTTTGGCATTGTTGTAAAAGGGGGAGAAGAGAAGAAAAATGAGTTAGAAGAAAATGATAATGAGAAAACAAATATATATATATATATATATATATATATATATATATATATATATATATATATATATATATATAAGGAAAGAGGGAAAAAAAAAAAAAGAACAGTGAGTTGGGACACTTAGTCATTTTTTGCTAAGTGTTGACATCAATGCCAAAGGGAGAGATTATTGGCAAGTGACGATTTTTGTATGATATGAGATACTTATGGATTGTCATTTATGGAAACATATCTGATATATTGATCGATTGTATTGAAGTATAGTTTTGGAGATACAGTTGTCAAAATGACTAAGTATAGAAGCATAAATACGGAGTATGACAACATTGTTTTGGGTATCGAATATTGAGTACAATGAGATATGAATTGTGAGCTTAGTGGAAGATATTACAGAGTATATGTGACCTCCACCTAAGATAAATTTAATTTTGGTTATGATTACAGCGAGTTAGAGAGATTTGAAGACATGCGAAGACAGCAGAACAACGTAACAAAGCAGTTGAATAGTAGCATGATTTAAGGACTATGTTGTGGACTCCTAGCAAGATAAGTTGGATTATGATTTTGGATAACCTATATTTTGGCTATGTAAGAGCACCAACTTTGTATTTTCTCTTTACATTATTTATTTTTGTATTGAGATCGGACTATGTGATAATGATTAAGAGAGTCGACTTGATGTTGATATATATATATATATATATATATATATATATATATATATATATATATATATATGAATACTTTTTGTAAAGAAAAGATATAGATGAGTGAATGTATATGTGTATGTAAGAATGTGAATGACAGATGCAAGAGAAGAGGTTGATAGAGATCATTGAAGAGCTATGAATGGAACTATCTAAGCTTTGAAGATGCTTGTTTTGTTCATTACTAAGAACACTGTGTAACAAAAATTTTTGTTGTAAGAGTTGTAAGCTTAAGTTTCCCCTAATAGGGTGTTGTATACCTTTAACAGGGTTTTTATTCCTTTAACACAGAATTTTACTATGTAATATTCATCTCCTAACCAGGCTAGGTCTCATAATAGGGACATTATACTTTAGTGTGTGTTTGTGGGTGCCCTCCCCACTGGGGTTTTCCCTTGGCCAGAGTTTCCTTGACAAAAAATAATGGTGTTATGAGTTCTGTGCTATTTTTTTATGTTCTTTTCATTTTAGTAAGCTTATGGTTTATTTGGAATTGGTTTAAGTTTAATTTAAAGTACTATAATATTGATTCACCCCTCCTTTCAGTATTACTTAATCCTAACAAAGGGAAGAAACAATGTTATGTTGCAGTTGATGAAGGAGTTACCGAAGAAAGAATTAGAAGATAATGAGGAAGAGGAAATTGTATTTTGGTAGTCAAAGAATATCCATCACTGATTTCTCACATGGGACACAATGATGAATGGATTATAGATAGCAGGTGCTCACATCACATAACCAATGACAAGAGTAAGTTTATTAAGATTGATGATTTTGATGGTGGTGTGGTAAGGTTTGGTAACAATAAAACTTGTTTGGTCAAAGGGAAAGGCACTGTATCTATGAAAGGTAAGAGTAATATAGATGATGTGTGTTTTGTGGATGGTCTAACACATAATATTTTAAGTATGGGTGAACTAAATAATAAAGGTTACAAGCTGGAATTCAAAGGAGGTATATGCAGAATAATTGGAATCTCTGGTGATGATATTTCTACTGGTAAGCCGACTAGAGGTAATTTATTCCATATGAATACTGCAATAACCATTTGTTTGGTTTTGAATGTCAAAGATAGTTTTTTATGGCATAGAAGGTTCTATCATTTCAATTTTGATAGTTTGATCAAACTAAGAAAGAAAAATGCAGTTAGGGGATTGCCAGAATTAGTCAAGCCAAACAACATGATGTGTAAAGATTGTCATCTAGGTAAGTTAACTAGTTCTACTTTCAAAAGAAAGTAGTTTTCATCTGAGAACATACTTTATTTGGTACATACTTATCTTTGTGGGCCTATGAGATAGACAAGTTATTTAGGTGATAGATATTTCATATTATTTATTGATGACTATTCTAGAATAATGTGGGTAACTTTATGTAAGGAGAATTCTGATGCATTTATAAATTTAAAGCATTTAAGGAACTAGTTGGGAAGGAATCAGGTAACAATTTTAAATATTTAAGATCTGATAGAGGAGGTGAGTTCACTTCTACATAATTTGTTAAGTACTATGAAGATAATGGAATCAAGAGACAAATTTATATACCAAGGACTCTACAACAAAACAATTTTGTAGAGAGGAAGAAAAGAACCATAGTGGATGTTGGAAGGACAATGTTGATCCTAGGTGAAGTACCTATAATGTATTAAAAAGAATCAATTAGTACTATTGTCTACACACTGAACTAGGTGTTAGTAAATAAATAAATTGATAACACACCTTATGAGATATGGTATGATCACTCACCTAATGTGAAATATTTCAAATTATTTGGTACTAGATGTTACATTAAGAGACATGATTTCACAGGCATGTTTTATCCAAAAAGTGATGAAGGTATTTTCTTGGGATATTCTACTAAAAGAAAAGCATATAAGTGTTTCAATATGAGAACTACCAAAATGATGGAGAGTGAAAATGTAAAGATGGATGAGTACCCTAATAAATCTGGTGATTCAAGAAAGAAAGTGAAAGAGGTTGATTGGGAGATTGTGTATATTGAACCAGAAGTGCATCAACCAACAGAACAAATCAATATAGAAGAAGTGATTGAACTGACAGAAGAAGAAGCTCCTACACTTGAACTGGTGATACCTAGGTATGTGAATATGAATCACTTTGTTGATTAGATTATAGGTGATAATAATGTAGGTGTTCTAACTAGAAGAGAGCTTATAGAAAGTACTTGTTTGATTTCCAAGAACAAACTGATGGTTTTGCATTGACAAAGGACAAGGACATGGTATGCAAGATACAAAAGGCACTATATGGACTGAAACAAGCTCCAAGGGCAGGGTATGAAAGGTTTCATTCTTATCTTATTCATATTGGTTTTAATAGAACAAGTGATGAAAGTAATGTGTACCTAAAAGTTGAAGGAGTTAAGTTGTTGTTAGTTGAAGTGTTTGTTGATGATATAATATTTGGAGGAAATGGTGAGATGAGTTTGGAATTTTCTAAAGATATGGAGTTTGAAATTTCAATCATTGGGGACATCAAGTTCTTTATTGGATTGCAGGTTTCACAGCTAAAGGATGGTATATATATCAGTCAATCCAAATATGTGAAAAAAGTACTTGAGACTTTTGGTTTGGATGACGCCAAACCGGTTGGAACCCCCATGGTAACATGATGTAAACTATCTAAGGATGATGAATCTAGTGTAGTAGATACTACTTTGTATAGATCTATGATCGGTAAGTTGCAATATATTGTTCATAGCAGACCAAATATTGCTCAAGCGGTTGGAATAAAGGATAGATTTGAAGAAAATCCTAAAGAATCTCAATTATCTCAAATTTATCTCTCAATTAGTTATGACAATAATCTAACCCTTTGGCATTAATGGAAATACCAACAATGCCAAAAACCTATGAAATACATTATGTTGAAATTGACAATAGATAACAATATGCAACAAAGAAATCTTATAACAATAATATCATCAATGTAGATGCATTTAGGAAACTAGGGAACTATTAGACTCTCATAATATATCACAATACATAGTGATAATAAAATTCCCTCATAAAATAGGGTTTCCTTCTAAGGAAAGAAAAGCACACAAAATATCCACCAATAGGTTTGTGACCTAATGATAAACTATCAAGATTTATAATAATAAATTATACATAAAATGTGATTTCCAAGGGTGATGTCCTTAATCGCTTGATGAGGTGCATGAATTATAATCTTTACTAGGGGGAATTCCTCTAGTCCCACAAGTGGCGTACTCCCCCTTACACCCCCTTCTCATTCATTAACAATAATATTTTACTATTGCAAGGATGAGACATCATTTTCCTAGAAAATCTACCACTTTATGAATACCTTGCAAGAGCAACAAGAGGGGTACCATACATCATGTTTTGATTTCTATCCTTCACTATATCTCTATAAAAATGGCATTGAACGTCAATGTGTATAGCCTTGGTAAAACCATGTCATGTTCTTAGCTAGGTAGACCACACTCTGATTATCACAATAAACTATCTATGTACGTTGTCTTATTCTAATATTTGAACACAACTCTTAAGCCAAATGGATTCTTTACAAGAATGAGTAGCTACTGCATACTCTTCTTTAATAGTGGAAAAAACAAACATAGCTTATGTCTTAGTCAACCAACTAATTATACCACCAAATAAAGTGATACATAATCTCTCATGGATCTTCTATTTAATCAACATCACCTACCCAATCTGAATTCACATAGCCCTGAATATTGAGGCTTCACATATAATCTCCTATAGAATTACCATGATAGCACAAATAATACTCATAGGTACCCTTCAAATATGTGAAGAATTTCTTCTATGTAATCAACATCACCTACCCAATCTGAATTCACGTAGCCATGAATATTCAGGCTTCAAATATCATCTCCTATAGAATTACCATGATAGCACAAATAATACTCACATGTACCCTTCAAATATGTGAAGAATTTCTTAACTACCCCACAATGAATTCTACTATGGTTAGACATGTTTCTGGAAAGAATGTGCATTGCTTGGGACATGTCTAATCTAGTGCAGACCATAACATTCATTAAAATTCTAATTGTACTATAGTAAGACACTCTTCTCATGTATTTCATCTTTGATGGGCATGTAGAACATTCCTTTTTCACAATAAAAATTTCACCAACCTTAAGATGATTTGAAGTCTTAAAGTATGAACTATCCCTTGCCCACCTTACCTCTAGTGAGCTAGGAGATTGAGACAAATAAATTATGAATAATCTAAACTAAATAAGACACAAAATGTAAGGAAACTAGAATAACTATTAACTAATAACAAATAATTATATTTTGACTATAAAAATGAAAGAGAAAATTACAAAGATATAACTCTGAACTCTCCATGACCACTACTTGGACACCAACATGAATCAAGAATAATGACATGAGTGTATTACATTAGTGCATGGTGCATTTTTACTATACATAAAAAGTATAGAGATCAACATAGAAATCTAGGAAGCTAATAAAATTACTTAAATAACATAACATAAATTAAACTTCTAATACAACATGAAAGGTATTGATAATATATGAAAATAATATAAATACAAAGATGAAGACCCAAGGGAACTTAGAACTAGAGAAGTAGGTATAATAATCTCAAGGAAGAGACCCACTTTCTCCTTCTAGCAAAACTTCACACACAAATACAAAGGAAAATAGTGGGTGGTTTTTTGGATAGACATGATAAATGGTGATAGATAACCCTAAATATAATATATATAACTATAAAGTAAATTATATTTAAAGATAAATAAATATTATATGTTATCAAAAATGTCAAAACAGGTGAAATGTAGGGACTCCCTTCAAAATGACAAAGCTAGAGCCTGATGGAATGAAAGTCGAGTGATGAAGATGATCAAGACAAGATTTTTCAAGTTGTCCCAATACAACAAAGAGCTCAATAATGCAATGAGAAAGTTGTAACGATGGAGTGTGAAGTGGTTGAAGTGAAATTGCTAAGATAGGGTGACTAAGAAGACCAAATGAAGCTTGAAAACAAAAATATAATAGAAAAGGTCAAATATTTGGCATCAGTGGGCAGTAGTATGAGGTGTTACACTATAGGAATGGTAGTTTTAATGCTTCAACGACTTACTATACATCTGCATATTTTTGGTCCTAGTGCACACCATTCAAACATCTCCACGATGTGTGCGCATTCTGGTTTGAATAGGCCATATGGCCAAGATTTTCAATGGATGGTGACAAGGCTAAGAAAAGGGTGATGTGGAGGGTGAAATGTAATTTTTTATTTAGCTAAGGTAGGAACAATATGCAATGGAAAATTATACTAGGGATAAAATTTATGACATTAAATTTTTTACCCACTTTAGTGAGCATATCATGATAGGAGATGTGAGTAAAGTAGATAAAACTTACCTAACTAACTATAGGGTTTTCATCCACATAGGGTTGCCTCTAGTGATAAATCCTTGATTTTTTTTGAATCACATTTATCATGAAAGATGCACGTGAGGATGCTAGATGATGAAAATGACCTATATATTTTTACCATCGATGGTTTGGTATTATGGGTAGCAAGTTTTGTTATGCTAGATAGCCATATGATAGGGAAATTTTAATGGTGCATTGATGCAAGTAGAAAAAGATAGATAGTCACATACTAGGGTGATTTTAGATTATGCACTACTATTAGTATAAAAAATTTAGATAGTCACATGATAGGGTAGCTTAAGACATGCACCAACACAAGTAGAAAAATCTAGATAGTCATGTAATAGAGTGACTTAGATCATGCCAATATGTATAGAGAAAGCTAGATATGAATACAACAAGGTGAGATTTATTAAGATAGTGGATTCAGCCCCCCACAAAGGAAATTTACATAGTGTATTTTCCCACACAAAGGTAGACAAATAGATCAGAAATTTTTAATTTTTGAGAAAAACCTATGATATAGAGACAATGGGATAATCAAAAAATTAGATAGAAAGATATAACAGATATAACAACCCCCCTTATATTGGACTATATTTCTCAAAGGGGAGCACATGACATTCAAAGGAGAGAATACATTTTGGCATATTAACATACAAGATGGAAGACAGAAAAATAAAAATTTGGGTCAACATTGAAGGAAATCCTATATGTGCTCAACACTTTGCATCATCCCCAAATGTAAAAAATAAATGCATGATATATAGAAGAATGAGAAAACAAATAGAAGAAGGTGCACACCAAATAACCCTCTATTTCCAAGTACCAAAAAATTACAAGGGTCCTCTAGAGGGGAACAACATTAAAAGACAAGAACTAGGGAACACATACAATATAGGCACTAATCTAAAGATGTAGAAGAAAGTACTACCTTTACAAGTTGATGTCCTCCTGATATTGATCATATTGGGAGTTAGTTCAATATTTTAGTGGTATGGATACTATGGTATCCCTATAAATATCATTAATGGCCAAATCCAAGGATGAGACTACTTCAACTTCTTCATTCAAGAGCTCTACTGAGGTGAGTGAAAGGTTATGTTAAGGTCATCATCAATGGTAGAATTTACTCCAAAGAATCAAACATGCAAGTATCATTTATTGAAAGTAACCCATGCCAAGGTGAAAATGTAGAAGACATCTTGTTGACCTCTATAAAAAGGGGGAGACAAACTCAGAAGAAGTTGGAGCTTGCTCCACTAGAAGAATAGAAATCAAAAGATGATCCCTCAGAGCATGCTTGGGATGATGTAACTTAGGCACACAACCCTACTCAAAATTTCATATGAAGGATGGAGTGGAGACCTTTAGATCCACTATAGCAGCGTTCAAGACCCCATGAAATCTTGGGTGATGATCATGAGATAGATTTGGTGCAGGCTAGGTAGACATGATTGTAATTGACACACCTATGTATGTAACATATTTACTACATGTAAAAGGGTAGGATTTTGGACAAGGAGGTGATAAGAATGACTCCTATGACAAAGAGATGAAGAATTTAACCCACTTGGCACAAGGCCCAATGTTCACTCCTAGTGTAGGGGGGAGAAAGATGGAAGAATTTGTTTGGAGAAAGGGTAGAGAAGCTAAAATAGGAGCAATAAAAATGCTATGATTAACAATGGAGACAATATACATAGGTTTTGAAGATGCACTTTCGGTCCTTGCAATGACCTCGCATGCAAAAGCCCTTCTTTATGGGTGATGCTTATGCTCAAGTGCAAGTTGGTTTTGCCATAAATTTGAGTTAGGATCAAAAGCCTCCAAGGATGCAATGACATTCCTTCTCCCTAGGAATGGTTGTCAATTCCATTTTTAGTAAATAAGAAGGATCCACCAATGGAGTAGGAGGTTCCATCAATATATCAACTAATAACTCAATAACAAACACCCTTCCTCTTTTTTCCTTGTGGGTGATAGGAGGAAAAGAGGATTCCCTTGAAGGCTAAGGAGTAGGTACTGTAATCATCTAAAAATGGTCATCTAGACTATTAGCCCCTTTCTAGCATTATTTTCTAAAATCCTCAATTGCTCATTCTTGATAAAATCCTAACTTTGTCATTTATTCAATTATTTTTGGGCTAACCATTTTATCCTAAGTCTTTATTTATTTAAAAGGAATTCCCTCCCCTTTTATTAAATAAAAATACCCCACCTTTCCTCTTATCCTAAGTTGCACAAATAAAGCAATATTCTTATTTTATAAAAAGGAGAAAAGACCTTTTTGTCTCACATGAGGCTCAAAAGTCAACACTTCACTCTCATTGGAGGAAACTTGTGCACACGGATTGCTCCTCTTTGATGCTCCATGGTTGATTAAATCTTTTGCCTCTTAATCTCCATGGTCCATTTTCCCCTCATTTCCTATAAAAGAAGAGCTCTCTCTTCATTTGCATAAGCATCTTTTGAATACTAACCTTATGTTGCAAGATTATTTGGAGGATTTAGAGATTTTGAAGATATTCTTACATTTAGCTTCCATTTCTTACATCTTAGCTTCATATCCATGTTTTCTTAGATTAGTTTCATTTTCATGCTCTAGAGTAACTCATCTAGCTTAATTAGTAAGGATTTGTAACACTTGTCTT
>MU227328.1:549110-582492 GCA_018584345.1 Thuja plicata | reverse complement strand
AGAGCAATACTCAAAATAGCCTTGTACTCCATGCCTAGGGAGCTCTAAACCGATTTCTCAAGGTTTCCAATCCATGGATCCTCTTGGAAGCAATGGTTTAGAGAAGTGCACCACTTGAGTGTGTACAGGTACAAGAAGGGAAGGTGTACTATTATACATCCTCTTACCCTTTCCATAGATTTTAGGGTGAGGTATGTCTTCAAGAATTAAAATAGGGAAAGGCGGGCACACCTTGGGTTTAGGCAACATGGATACCTCTCCTTTGGCTACACTTGATTCAAACATGGGAATAAAAGACACCATCAATAGTTATAAATCCTAAGGGGGATGAGGAGGTTTCTGTTGAACAACCTCAGATAACTAAGAGGGGGGATGAATCAATTATCCCAAGATATTTTTAAACTTTAATTGTATTGGTAGAGAGACTAAACTGATAAATATAAAACCAATAATTATGAACACATAAAAGAAACACTATGCACAATAAACACCAAATTTACGTAGAAAACCCAAGATGGAAAAAACCATGGAGAAGCTAAGTCTCGTGTATGTGAACACCGATTAAGGTAACATCATTTAAGGTGATTTTTACAAATTCTCATTGCAGGTAAGGCTCACTATTAGTTGAGATCATTGACCTAGATACAAAATAGCTATCACTACTAATACACAAGTGGTTTTATAACAAACAAAATTTGAACTGATAAAATTGCATATTTACATGCATGGGGTCAGTTACTGTGAATATCACTATTTCTCTTAGAAGTAGACCCGAATAGAGATCTTCTACCAGCCTTCAATATACTTATAAAAAATATTTAAAACACCACCTTTACTCTACCTTTATTATTATCCTTTGCACTTCTTATTCTATTTTTAGACTTCACAAGTCAATCATACTTACATCATACCACCTTCAACATTCTCTCTTCCAAATACTTCACTATTAGATCCAAAAATATGTTGTGTGTGTGTGTGTGTCTGTTGAAATACAAACATGTCAATTTGAATATAAAATAAAATATCTAAGATATACAAAGATGATCAACATGCTAGCACCAGACCTAAAAGATAGGTCACACAAAAGAGAAATTTATACCATGCTACCAGGGGACCTAAGATAGGTCTTACATAGGATAACGATGTTACATAGCATAAGCACTAAAAGAAGAATATATTTTGGGGCCATTGGGAATGCCACAACCAAGACCATATCTTAATTACCACAAAATTTAGCATCGAGTGAAGAATAACACCTAGAAGAAATAGTCTAGAAATTAACATACTACATGCATGACTGGATAGAAAGGATACCTAGAAAGAAATCCAAACATAGAAGCCAAAGATAACCATCAAAACATTACTCAATGAATATAATAGATAAACCAAAAATATATTCCACCATTATCTAACTAAAGATAACTATCTACAACATTCGTTACCATATAATACTGCATAGAATAGATCAATTCTTGTTCATTACGGCCTAGAGCAAAATCAACTAGTACACAAGTTTTGACATCAATTAAAAAAATGCCAACAAAAATATCTCAACAATTTCTTATGACGCATGTGCTTTACCTATGCCCCCAACAAATAAAGGATATAAGATGAAGCATGCTAATCCTCATTGAGGGTTGGACCGAGGGATACAAGATAGGTGCTACAAACTTGAAAGTCAAATCTCTGGCCTTATACTTTTGATATTCTAAAAATGAAGCATCTTGTCAAGGACGCAAGGACCTTATCGAAGTAGTTAAAAAATGATCCAAAACAAAGCCCCCATGCCACAATAGAGGATAAAACTAGTTTTCTAGACTACGCGGATGGTCCCTCACGGGGAAAATTCAGGCACTTATGCATGAGAGAAGGGATGGCTCCCATGGATACCATCTAGGGGATACCTAGCTTGACCCTGAAGAGGTTTGATTTTGGAATAAAAACAAAGGTTAAAAAGATCATCTTGGGTCCTGCCTAGATCATCAAGGCAGTGAACCCTAGAGGAGGTTTAATTTCTCTAAAATTAATAGTTCTAATATAAATTACCTTATGAGAAAAAGGGCCCCAAAGATTGTACCTTTCACACCACAACTATATTCGATAAAGATACATTTAATAGCCTTATTCTCTAGCTTTGTTTGCTTCTCCTTTGGCATATTTGCATATACCTTGAAACCAAAGACTCTAAGGTCTCTCAATGAAGGATTATAACTTGACCAAACCTAAATAAGTATTTTATTAATAAAAGTTAGCATATGAGACCTATTAATCAAGTGGCAAGAAATGACAATAGCTATAACCTAGAAATTTTGTTCTATATTAACATCAATGAACATACTTATGTCATTCTCTATCAATGTCTAGTACAATCTTTTTGCAAATTTTTTAGGTAGTGGAGAATTGGGAGTTATCTTTTATCTATCAAATCTATAGTCTTTATAGAATCTATCACTATAGCAAAATTCACCTAATTATCAGTCTTCAAACATTTTTTCTTTCCAGTCTGCAACTCAACCATTGCTTCAAATTGTTCAACTTTAATGAAAAAATTTGATTTACTCTTCATAAAATGCACCCATGTCCTTCAATTATCACCATTAAATGAAACATAGTGGTTGTATTTTCTAATGAAAGGAACATCCATAGGGTGAAATACATCAGAATGAATAAGATCCAAAACATAATAAGATTTATGAGAATGTGAGGAAAACTTAACATGGTTTTAGTTTTCATAAATACAATGCTCATAAGAATGAAAATCATGATTAAAATCATTCAAACCTTCAACAAGTTTTTATTTTATAAGGTTATTACACCCTTTTCTCCAATGTGGCCAATGGTTCCATAACATGATCTTCTATGCAAGTAACTTTGCTTCAAACCCGGAAAGACAAAATCAGAAAGGCAGGAGGAGACCAATGATGAAACTCTAGAGAATCAGGGTAACGATGAAGAGATCCAGAATGAGGAAAAGGAGGAAACGATTGTGACTGATTAGGAAGGTCGTGAGACAAATGACGAGATTCTAGTTAAGTAAAAATAAGACCAGTTGAGTAAGGAGGTTTCTCAGACTAATGAGGAGGGTACGACTATGACTAATAAGAGGGCAAGGGTAATGAAATAGGAAACCAAGAGATGGAAGTTGAGGGAGGCAAAAAAGAGGGAGATGAAAAGGAGGAGAAAAAGAATGAGGAAGAGGGAAAGGAGGATCAAAATGAGTAGCCAATTTTGAAGGTTGATAATAGAAATAAGAAGAAATAGAGAAGGGACCCCGAAGTGGAGGGTTTTGAAATTGATGACAGAATTCTGAAAAGCAAAGAGGACTATGGGGCGAGTATGGAAGACTGGCTTAGTGAGAAGATGAAGATAATGAAGTAGCAATTGACTGAGATGTAGGAAGCTATGGAGCCTTTTAAGTCCAAGGTGGAGGAAATGGAGAAGGATTTAATGATTAAGGTGAATAACAACAACAGAGATGAGGAGCTCACTGCTAGAGTTAATGCAATTGTGGAAGAAAAGATGCAGGATATGAAAAAGAAAATAAGCCATAATGGGCACATGATATGTGCCATTCTGAAACACAACAATGATGGGCTTCAAGTATCGGTTCAGAACTTGAAAGCATTATATGCTTACCTAGAAAGAAGTATGTTGTAAAATACTACAATTACCATTGATGATAAGGCAGGAAGCTCGGTCCCAGGGAATAGAACCCGAAGTGGTCTTAAGATGAAAATCCCAGAGATCCCAAAAGAGATGCTAAAGCTGAAGGAGTCCATTGACAAAATGGAAGAAATGTAGAAGGAGGTAGAGGAAGCCTACCAAAGAACAATGTAATTTTTTTTCTTCTATTCTGGAAATTTTGTTGGAAGTTGTGCTAGAAATTGTGCTGGAAACTGTGCATTTTTTTGGCAGTTCTTTTATTTCCTATTTTGGGTTTAGGTGTTTGTTGGGGTCCTACCTTTTGTTCATTGCAGGCTATCTATGTTTGTATTGGGCTTATGATGCTTATCTCTAGTAGTCTTTTGTAAAAGGTTTCAGGGTCCTTTCAAAACCTGTTTTTACCTTAATCAAAAACTTTGCTTCAAAAGAAAGAGCACCCTTTGGTACTCAAAAGCCATGAACATCTTTTGAAGGTGAAACCTTCACCTTTTTAAAAAAATTAGCCATATATTTTCTTTTTATAGAAGTACTATTACACTCAACAACATATGAATCCATTTTTATACAATGTGCCAAATCTAATACCTCTTGCAATTGCCATAGTAACTCTCATTATTTTGCATCCTACATAAAGAAAGACTACCTTCACACCTTCATCTATTAGCTTGCTTAGATAAATATTAGTGTGAATGAGCTTATTACCTAACTAGTTTGTAGACATTACAACCTATTCACATCTTGAGTTTACTTAGGTTCTAAATGAGTTATCCTAGGTGACATTCTATAAGTTCCTTATAATGCGTCATGTCTCATTATTTACTTTTGACCATACAAAATAAAAATATATATCCATTATGCATTTAATATTTGTACCAAGGGTATTTTTAATCCTACCTCATCACCTAGGTTTGTATATGAGGGTATTTACAATCTTGCCCCATCACCTTATCTTTATAAGGAAGGCCTTTTTTGTACAAAGTTTATATTATTAATTTTATTTCAATCAATCTTGCATTGTTGAAGCAATATTTTTTGTGGAGCCAAGTGCACATTTTTTATTTGTGCAAAGGTTCACAATCCTCTCACAGTCCTATTACATAACATTTATACCTCCTTTCCCTCTAAACCCTTTGTTATAGGTCCACATTTATCTCTATCCTCAAGACCAAATCCTTTGGTTTCTTTTCCCATGTTTGTAGCCCCTTCAAATCTTAAATTTCTATAGAAATATTGCACTCTTATACTTTCTCCAAATTTTCTTGATTCCTTTGAGACTCAAAGATCCATTAGGTTTTTGGACTTTGAGAGGATTTTGACATACTCTTATATTTTGACCCTATTTATTTTCCCTAGATTTGTGAGTTTCCCGTTCACCTCAGAACCATGCCCTTAGTTTCATTTTGGGTTTAAGACTATACTATACAACTCTATGACTTGAAAATCCTTAGCTTGGTGCACCTTGTTTCACCTACTTCATATCATGCTAAGAAATCTCAACTATTAGGGATAATGGAACATGTCTTCCAAAGGGTTTCACTATTATTTTTCTTATTTAACCGCGCCTAATGAAAACTAAAATTAGAAATATCATTATCATAGGATACTTTATAAATTGAGAGACACGTTTTCACCTTAGTCATATGTATGAACACATTTGCAAGTATTTTTGTGTAGTCTTGATGTAGTCAAGTTCAGAGTATCCAGTAAAGGAGTATCCAAACATGCAACCAATAACATGACAACATCAAAAACACAACAACAACAGATATAACAACTTATATCAACTTATATTATCTTTGAAAATAAATTACATGTAACATGTCAGGTTGCAAGGCTTTCCCGATTACAGCCAAATACAATGAAATCACACTAAGATCTATCACGGATCTTTTGCAAGCATCATTCCATATACCCTTTTCCACTTACAAAACTTCTTCTGCAGGCTTCAACACCACCTTCCAAACTAGTCCAGATCTGTGACACACAACAACCTAGTAGGAACACCAAGAAAGAATCTAAACTTGTGCTCGCAAGCCACCAAGAAATCTTCTTTCCTCCTAAGCCAACACTAGCTCCTAGCTCTTCAGGCTTCCTTCCACTTATCTCAGATCCACAGATCTTGACCAAAATCTCTCTTAGCTCTTCTTCTACCTATTGCCCCTTCGAACACTCTACCCAAACCCTCTTTTATACAACACAACCACAAACTTCGACTTTACAAATAAAATAAATCAACCAAACATAGGTCAGCATCAAGACCACAACACCCAATATGTTCTCCAATAGTCAGCTTGCAACAGTCATTAAATCCACCTAGGAGAAAGAACCAATCTAGATTTAGGTCCTCACACCTCCAACGGTCGACCCAAATCCCAAGGAACAGGACCCAAATTAAATGCATAAGTCAGCCAGCAAATCCAACCAAATAGAACATAGTCGGTGAGACAGACCACTTAGCAACAACAACTAACACGGTGAAATAGACCGAGCAATAGAGACCCACTTGGTGAAGCAACCATGCAAAACAACAACATGCACCGAAATCCATCGGTGAAACCAAACCAATACCAATGAATGAGTCCCATCGGTGAAGCAGAATCAACATAAGTTACTGAGTTTGTCAGTGATCCAACACCTCCAACCGAGCACCCACCATAGTTACCAAGAAGCTTACTGAGAGCCTCCAACCTGTTACCTAGCAGTCTACCGATCTCCAACAAACATAACCTTTGAATTTCCAAAGGATCACCAAGAACCCAAGATGCCCCTGCATCAGACACCCGGGGTAACAAAAGAAGTGTGTCCCACACTTAGACTCTAGAAGTAAATCAGAAATCCAACACCTCATCTTAACCATCAGTCTCCACATCCTTAAGGTTAAGAACAACAACCTCTACACCAACACATCCTACCTTCTCTGATCTTATCTCCACGAGCTTTGCTCAAAAATAGACTAGCGACCAAATCCACTAACATACCCAAGCGCAAGATCTGCAAACCCTTCATACCACTCATCACTCAAACCATACATGTGATTACACTTGGTCATCAGTTCATCAACAAAAAATATTTCATGAACTTCATTCATTCCACCTCCTCTGTCCCTTAACTAGTCATCCAGCTTCATCACCAAGAATTTTATCCTCAAACACTATCTCTATCAAGGAAACTCAGTTCCTCCTTCCATACAAGCACACTAAACCAATTCAGTCTATAACTCTCCAATATTACTATCATCGACAAACTCATTAAAGCACTCAAGCTTATCAACAAGCGTCAAATCAAGATGTCCACCATCTTCACTAGTCTCATTCACAACCTCATCTCGATCAGCAAAACAATCAGCATCAATGCCCTTACCACCATCCTCAACAAAACCCTTACACAAAGGTAACTCTTCTTCCTCATCAAAAATCTCATCATCAACAACAAGATGCTCTACAATTTCCATATCAGATCCATACATTTGAGTATGAAAACCAACCACCTCTGCAATAGAAAAATCAACTTGCTCTCTCCTCCTCCGAACAAGTCTTTGCACCAGAAAAACAAGCCTCCTAATTAGGAAATGCCAACAGACACTCGGTTCTGCAAACTGATCAGTCAACTCCTCAAGCCTTTTTTCAAGTCTGTACATGATCTCCTCTAACATGTGAAACTTTTTCATCAGCAAAGCTATGAGATTCTCTACCCAACGTTTAATAGCAACAACAGATCTAGGGTTCTGTTGTAATCCAACAACAACAACTCTGACATCCTTCATGATTTCATTCCTCAACTTATTCATCTCACCACAGATCTCATCTACCAGATCCTCAATCTGATCAACCATCCTAGGGTTTATTATCTAAGCAGTCATCTCCAAAACCCTAAGGCAACCAACCCAAGTTTTTGAAAAGACCAACTCCACAAGTAGTAATCAATCTCCTTTCTGGCCGCCTTGTGCAAATCCTTTGCTGATGCAAGTCAGATCCACCCTCTACCACCTCACAACAATGCAATAGGAACACCACAAGTCCAGAATTCAGATTTGAAGCTTCTACAACAAGATCCAACTACGCTCTAATACCACTTGATGCAGTCAAGCTCGAAGGATCCAATAAAGGAATATTCAAACTTGCAGCTAACAACAAGAACAACAACGGAAACACAACAACAACAACAACATATATAACAACTTATTTTATCTCTGAAAATCAATTACATGTAACATGTCAGGTTGTAAGGCCTTCCTGATTATGGCCAAATACAATGAAATCACACTAAGATCTATCACAGATCTTCTGCAAGCATCATACCATATACCTTCTGCCAATTACACAACTTCTTCTGCAAGCTTCAGTTCCACCTTCTAAACTAGTCCAAATCTGTGACACACAACAACCTGGTAGGAACACCAAGACAAAATCTAAACTTGTGCTCGCAAGCCACCAAACAATCCTCTTGCCTCCTAAGCCAACACTAGTTCCTAGCTCTTCAAGCTTCCTTCCACTTATCTTAGATCCGCAGATCTTCACCAAAAGCTCTCTCAGCTCTTCTACTTCTACCAACTCCCCCCTTCTAACACTCTACCCAAACCCTCTTTTATACAACACAACCACAAGTCAGATTTACAAATAAAATAAATAAACCAAACATAGGTTGGCATCAAGAACACAACACCCAATGTGTTCTCCAACAGTCGACTTGCAACGGTCATTAAATCCACCTAGGAGAAAGAACCAATCCATATTTAGGTCCTCACACCTCCAACAATCAACCCAAATCTCGAGGAACATGACCCTACACTTCATGCCATGTCAAGAGTTTTTAACAACTCTACACCGTTTTCCCTAGATCCACTTGTAAGGGTATAAAAGCTTAAAATTATTTGTTCAAATAGTTTCATTCTAGTACAATACATTGAGAATCCTAGGTGTTCAAAAAATGCCCATCCATTTGTCATCTGGGAATTTCATTCTAGAAGGCATAAAGAGGTAGTTCATTAAAGAATATATTTGTAAGAATGTGTCACCTTCGCTATTTTGTGATATTTTTAAGGAAGTATAACATAGTTTCTCTGCTTAAAATTTTCACTCACAACATTTGTTAGTTTAATTGTATCTGAAATTAAATGAGTGTCATAATATTTTAATGTACTAAAAATTATTTTTTGCAATGATCTTTTCATATTACATAAGAATGTCTAGAAGTTTTGAGAATGTGATTGTGAAGTAGATCTAAGTGTTAAATATTGTACCTTTATTATTTTGATCATTGAATGTGACTATGTAACCCCTTAAAAGACATTGATCTTGAAAACTTTGATCCTCTATATGCTTAAAATGAATAAAATATTTAATTATTAGCTTAGAAGCAGATTTTTTATGCATGTCATGGTTCAACATATACCCAAGGAAACATCTATAGAAAACCTTGAAAGTATTTATTTGAATGATGCTTAGAATTATTGTATTAGCTCAATAAGAGGTCATAATAAAAGGTTAGCTTTGGTCGAGCAATAAGGTTTGGAATCAAAACCTACATTTGAGAGATATTTAACCTACATTTGAGAGAATTGTAAATTTTATTTGAAAATCTCAGCGACACATATTATTTGACAATTTTTCTATAAAAAAAAAAAAAGAGAGAGAATTAAAAAAAAAGGTTATATGTAATGTTTTATTATGATGAAAAGTTATAAATTCAAAACAATAAAACTGATAAATATTATGACTCCCATCTCTATAACTTACCCATATAATTTTGTATAAAAAAATTGAAAGTAACATATTAGAACCATGACACAGTCTTAAACATGCTAATTTATATGGGGAATCATCTCTCCCATCAATTATTATTATTTTATTACAGAAGATTTTTCATCCACTAAATCATGAGACTAAGGGATATCTATTCCACCAAATTTGTTGGTCAAAATGGTGACCTCATCCCTTATAATATCAATCCTTATAATGTGGAAGACTTATCAACAAATATTGATCCCCAATAGACCTTAAAGCAATAGATCTTAAAGAATCTTTCTTTAACTCCACATGAAAACAAAAGGATTCGTGTATTGACTTGTGGGAGGGGAGTTCTCGGTTCTTGTTGTTCTTGTTTTGTTGTATTTACTTTCAACAACGGTTGGGGAATGTTCTTCTCAATGGATATCAATATCCAGGTGACTTTGCGAGTCCAGGTTACAAGATACAGAATCCTGTTGGGAGATAGGTTATGAGAAAAAGTCTTCGTTTATTGAGTATTGACAACTCATAAGTAACGGGTCAGTTAAAAAGCGATTGAAGTACTAGTACTGTACACAGCCGTCTGCTAACTAGAGGGTTCCAAGGAATTCTAATGGTGGTATTAAGATGTTATTCTTTTGCCTCTTTTTGTTCCCTCGCATTGAGTTCTACAGTAATGTTAGCTTAAACATTCATTTCACTGGCTTACAATGAATTGCTTACATAGCATTCATCCAATCGGTTTCCATTGCATTAAGGCCTGCAAGTATTGTTATTCAGGACACAATTATGACAAGAACAACCAGTATTTTACATCACCAAAAATACCCAAGCTATATTTCATATTGTACTGTGTTAGAAGAGTTTTCTGCGAGGATTAAAACATTCGCAGAAACCCAACAACTGCATGCCAAAATTATCTTAACTCGTAACCAGCATGATGGCTTATTCGCAGTAAAACTTATTAACACTTATTTCAACTGCAGACGTTTTGAAGATGCACGCCAAGTGTTTAACAAACTTCGAAAATCAAATATTGTACATTGGAATACCTTAATCAAAGGATATGCTATAAATGGGCACTGTGAGGAAGCTCTTGAGCTATATCATCAAATGCTTGTGGCAGCCCTGAAGCCTAACGTTTTTACGTTCCCCTTTGTTGTGAAAGCGTGTACTGGTTTAGCAGCTCTGCAGCAGGGTATGTGTATTCATGAATGCACAATCAGAAGTGGGTTGGACACTAATGTTTATGTGGGGAGTGCACTCATAGACATGTATGGAAAATGCAGGAAAATGGAGGATGCTTGCAAAGTGTTTAACAAAATGTCTCAAAGAAATATAGTTTCATGGACTGCCATGATCGCAGGGTTTTCCCAGAATGGATATGCTAAAAAATCCCTGGAAGTTTTTCGTCAGATGCAAGTGGCAGGCATGGTGCCTAACTCTGTTACAATGACGAGTCTTCTTCCTGCGTGTACGATGTTGTCAGCCGTGCTTCTTGGAAAAGAAGTTCACGGTTGTTTGATAAAAGGTGTATTTGACTTTGATAATGTCGCTGCAAATGCTCTGGTAGACATATATGCTAAGTGCTCTGCCATAGATTTTGCACGGAAAGTTTTTGACAACATGTCAACACGAACTGTGAACTCGTGGAATGCTATAATTGTAGGTTACACTTGGAATAAAAATTGTGACGAGGCCTTGAGACTTTTTCATCAAATGCAAGAAGCAGGGGTTGGTCCAGACTCGGTTACCTGGAATGCAATGATATCGGGATATGCCCAGAATGGATATGCGAATGAGACTTTCCATATCATTCGGAGAATGCAGCTGGCAGATACCAAACCCATTTCGATCACAATGAAAAGTATCCTGCCTCTCTGTGCAAGGCTAGCGGCTCTACAAAAAGGTAGAGAAATTCATGGATTCGTAGTTAGAAGAGAACTAGAATCAGAGACAGGTGTGGGCAACGCCCTTTTGGACATGTATGCCAAATGTGGAAATATAGAAATTGCAAACAAAGTATTTCATAGGATAACTCAAAAAGATACAATCTCATGGACGGCAGTAATTGCAGCTCATGGGATGCATGGGCGTGGGAAAGATTCTCTCACACTTTTCCAGAAAATGCTCCAAGAAGACATTAAACCTAACCACATCACCTTTGTGGGCGTCCTTTCTGCCTGCAGTCATGCAGGCTTGGTGGATGAAGGCTGGCACTACTTTCATTGTATGATTCAAGAGTTTTCTCTCCAACCATGGATGGAGCATTATGCATGCATGGTGGATCTTCTTAGCCGTGCCCACCAACTGGATGAGGCATGTGAACTGATCAAAAGGATGCCAATCGAGCCTGGTGCTGGTGTCTGGGGAGCATTGCTTGGTGCCTGCAGAGTTTATCACAATGTAGAGCTAGGAGAATATGCAGCAGAACAGCTTTTTAAATTAGAGCCTCTCAATTCTGGGAACTATATACTGTTGTCAAACATCTATGCTGAGAGTGGCAGATTGGATGAAGCCAGAAACATAAGAGTGATGATGAAAGACAGGGGAGTGAAAAAAGACCCAGGATGCAGCTGGATTGAGATCAAGGAAGGAATTCATCAATTCCTTGTAGGAGATGTATCACACCCTGAAACAGAGAAAATTTATGCAATATTGGAAAATGTACATCAGTTGTTAAGAGCAGCAGGGTATGTGCCTGATACACGCTTTGCCCTACATGATTAAAGAAGGGAGATGTGTTTGCAAGTGGCAGCAAAATGCTCCCCATATCTCGAGCTTTTCGGTACATGCCTTTTGACAACCATCCATTAAATATACAAGGTTTGAGCCAGTGCCACCATAATATAGAACATCTCCAAAATCAATTTACAAGAAAATTTTATAAGGTGTGCACATTGTATTCATGCACCAGAAAGATTAAAACAGATTCTGTTTCTTTGCTTCCTGGCTTTTAGTGTCACTCGTTTTGATAATGATGTTATTGGGATCAGAGAGGCAATGGTGTTTTGGAAATGAGGCTTCTAATTTTTCTCAGCAAGTGCCGCTGAAAAATAGAGGGGTTCATGATAACATTTTTTTCTGCTGTGGTTGCATTCTATAGGAGACTATATTTAAATTACAAATTGTTAATAGAAATATAAGTTATAAATTCGAAGTCACCATATGACTGATGCCATTGGCAAAAATATTTATTATCTTGGCAGACACTGCAATCCTCCAGGCCCCCATCTCTAAATTCTGCTTTAAAAATCTACAGAAAAACAAGCCCGTTCTGATTTATCAAGGAAAGAATCTAACTTCACTTGCTTACAGAAATTTAAGATTCAATGTTGTCATCTGCACATTGAAAAGTCAAGTGGGAGTCCCATCCATGGAAACAATTTCTATTAATCACTCTGGCAATAATCCAATCAAAGCTTTTGAGTCTTTTATCTCATTCCGAGAGAGAAAAGTAATTTTTAAGCATGGACGTGTTCTTAGGTTCTGACATCTATATGGCATACACTGGGACATCTAGATATATCTGTGCCATTTGCTGTAATTAAGTTAAAAAAAATTTGTTGGAGGAAGGTCTTAGCCTTAATTATGTATGATTACCAATTCCCTCCAATGCGTTCATAATTGACAGAGTTCGGTAATACAATAAATGCATTTTATGTCTATATTGTTGCAGAGATTGGAAAGTACACCATATGGATACAAGTAACAAATAAGATTCGTTCAAATCTGTAGTCACAATTTTAAACATTTCGTTGTAGAATGCTTCTTGTCAGACCCGAATTCTTCCGTTTTCTCATTGAGAGAAGGTTTTATAGACAAAATGGAACGACGGCAATAGAAATTGATGTTCATTTTAGGCATTTGGAACTTTTAGGGCTGTCTCGTGACGAAGGGCATTTTTGTGCTCTCGACCTTTAGGGAATGTATGCTCTTAATTGACGGGAAAATCAAAACATTCATCACATGTAAGCGCTCAACCATGGAAGAGCATTTGGCTGATAGGCCAACAGCTTTTGGGCTCCCAACCATTAGGTTGAGGAGGGAGAGGTGCTAGGATCTCAGGCATTAGACTACTCAACTGATTGGACAACGGGCATGAAGTGCTGGCTGCTAGTGCTGGTACCACTACCCAAAGGCTCTCAACCCTGTTTTATTGGGGTAACTTGACTTTGTTTACTGAGATATTGCAGAACTCAGTTGGATGGCCTCTTTGGGGGAGCTAAAGTTTTTCCCTCTAACCCCAACTGGGTTTATTCATCTAGGTGGTTCGCTTGGAAGATTCAATGTCTCAACCAGTAGATACAGCTTGTGGGTTGCTCACATCCAATGTTCAGCGAACACCTTGTAAACTCCTTTCAGAGTAATCAAATGTTCAATGAACACCAGGACAAGGAGCATGAAGTGCTAGCTGTTGGTATCCGAAGGTCATATGTCCTCTTTTCTAGGGGGAACTTGACTTTGTTTACCGAGGTATTGCAGAACTCTGTTAGGTAATAGATTGGCCCTTTGTTTAGTTAAGGCCGTCCAAGTGCAAGGGAGCTAAAAATCTTGCCTTTAAGCCCTATTGGATTTGAACCTAGGTCGTTTGCATGGTTGATACATTGTCTCAATCACTAGACACAGCTTGTGGTTTCTCATATCTAAAGGTTCAATGAACACCTTGTAGACTCATTTCAGTGTATTGGAAACCACATTTGTATCATTCCAAGTGCCAATGAGAACTGTGTTGAATACATTTTTAGAATTTAAAATTGACAAGAAAATAGTAAATACTAAACATGACCATTTAAGATATGGATTTTACAAGTAGGCTCACACCGTACTGTACATTCCACCAAAACAGGGTGCAATCTCTCGTGCTTTAATTCTTTCCCTTTTGCCTCTCCCGAAGATAGGTAGACCGTAAGTATAAAAGAGCATCATAACTATTTTAAACACCATCTTTGAAATATCACTTCACTTCACCTAAAGTAGTTTTTAGTGAAGCACTAGTAATTGTTGATAATAGTATTATGACTAATACATTCATTGGTTTTGTCATGAACCAAAATCCACAAATAAAATCAGTTGTTAATTCTAATGGATGATCAAATTACAATTAAGTTTTTTGATTGAAGTTAAAAAGGAGGATTTTAAAAGCACCTAAGTTGTAATACAATAACAGTTGGACAGAAAAACAAGAAGACAACCTCATCAATGGTATAGAAGCTAACAAAAAAATCAACAACAAAAAGGCATAGTATAGCCAAGGAGGTTAGAGTTATTGAGTGCTACAGTTGTTTCCTATTCCTCTTGGAGGAATTCAAGGTTTTCTCCAACAAACTCTATGTTCTCTTACTCAGTAATCCCATTATCTTTAGCTTTATGGCTCCTAATTCTAGAATTGGTGCCAACACTCCCCTGACTATATCGATAATTCACTTTATCTTGTAACATTTGAATACTCGTGGCACTATTTTTTATGGTGGTTCAACTAGCATCAACACCCCTTCTAAGATTAGCCTTAACTTCTTAAATATCCTTTATCAAGATGGAAATCTTATCATCCTACATTATATTTACAACTTTCAAATTGTTGATTCCTTCTAGGGCATTCCATTGCTTGAAATTAAGCTTCTACGTTGTAGTCAATATTAGCACCTCACCATCAACTTTCTTGTCTTGTAGGGAAGTTTTAAGACTAGTGAATTTAGAAAGAAAGCATTTCAACATTGTATGGTGCTACACAACCTTATTATGCATTCAACAAACCTCTTAACTAGCATAGTTACTATAAAAGTCACAAGCTCAGTGGATAATAAAGAGAAAAAGAAGTCAGCAAAGGCACATGAGGGCCAAGGTCCAACCTTCTACCTTGAGTATTTTTTGCTTCTTATCACCAATGTCCTCTTAAATAACTTTACTTATCATCTTTTGCTTATCTTTAGGGATGACATATACTTCCTCTTGAAAGTGCAATTCATCCTCCTCCATTGCTTTCTTCATCCTCATGGATTTGAATTTACCTTTTCTAGAAGCCTCTCTATTAGCATACTACACCCTCCAATTACTTCTAACGATATCCTCAATCAATGTGCATTCTTCCTTGGTTGGAGGCTCCGTCATATATGTATTAGGAGATTTTCGAGCCAAAGACTACTTATGCTTTTTACAAGGGGCCAAGGGAGTTGAGGAAGGAGAGGAATGAATCAGATCATGCACAACAGCAGAAGAAGACTTTGAGGCAATAGCATGCTTGATTGGTAGCAGGATAAGGGATTGATGCAAGGGAGCAACACCTATACTTATTTTGAACTCCAACATTAAATATCCAAGGTAAGACAATAAGAAAAAATGAAAACCAACTAGATAGAAGTGGTAGAAATGATTCAACAACATCAAATGGCAAGTATAAATAGTTTGGAGACACCCCTCAAGGCTAACAAACCTCATTATTTGTAGAGCCACATTATACCAAGTTGAACTAATTAATGGGTCCTATGATTGTTCTCATTTTTTGCTTTAAATTCATGTATCAATACATTTTCAAAGACATTTCCACCCCATCCTTCAAAGACTTTTCATTAATATTTTAGTAAATTATAGATAAGATATGATAATTTAATGAGTGATTTTGTGTTTAGTTATTTTCAGGATATTATAAAATATTATTTTGTTTGTAATGATCTTAAAGTAGAGATATTATGGAAGCTAACTTCTATATGCAACAAGTAAGAAAGATAACACACAACTAAGGTTGAGCATGCTTGCAACCAAAGCCCAATTACTTACAACCAAAACATGAGTACCCATGCAATCAAAGCCACAAGTACCCACAACTATGGATCATTGTTGTTGACAACGAGTCACCAGTAATAACTTCTACACAGATGATTCTTTTATAGAGATTGAGAAATAATTGAATATTCTATGTCACTCATCTTAATGCTTCCAACAAACAAGTTTGAATGTTGAAGTATGAGTGTTCTTCCTCATGTTTAGTCACACTTAGTTTTCTAGATATACTTCTATTTCTAAAATAAGATGGTCCTCATATATCATAGTGACTGAGTAAAAAAAGTAGAATAGTAGTTAAAAGTCCAATTAATTTGTAGAAGTAATATTGCACGTGTAATTTAGAGATTTAGCATATATAGACATACATTTTTTTTCTTTCAAGTTTGTGTTATTGTTCTAAGAAAATAATTAAAATATGGATAATCCATATAAATTAATCTCGTGTGATGAATTGTAGAAGGATCCAATTTAGTTAATAGTTTATGAAGTTGACAAGAGGTGTAGTTAACTCAAGAAAGGGCTCACTTGAGGTGAAGTGTAGCTACACTTTAATTTTGTTGGTTAGATGATTTTCGTAATCTTAGTTAAATTTACTTTTTGTAATTTAGTTTACTACTATTAATAAGAAAATTGCTAACCTACATCATCTACTGTATAGTCGTGACAATTTTTACAAAATTCTTATTTAAATTAAAAGTTTATAAATTAACTTGTACTTCCAAAGCTTATTTTTCCTACTATACACAATTATATGAGTAATCCGTAGAAGTCTATAGTCAAACATAGTATCGTCACCACTTAAGAATACATCCTTAGGTTTGACAAAATAAGAAACGTACATCATAATCAATAGTATGTTTGATATGGGATAGTGAGGTCTATAGATTCATGTGCAAGCCTTTATTAAATCAAATTTATTGTGCATTAATGGTGATGCTTGACATGTTTAGCACTATTGCTAGGGATAGTGTCAAGCTCTAGTATTTTTAGGTCTTCAATTGAATTTTCCTACTTTCATAGAAAATTATTGTATTATTATTATCACACACAACTATACACTCACTATACTTTAAAATGTCTCTCAACAACTTAATACTAACTTACATGACTTTATTTTATAATACACCAATGTGAACACTAATTCCTAACAACCCAACCCACCCTTAGTGTGTGGTGGGTCTTTTTCTTCCACTCTCCTTTCCTAGATGAGATTCTGAGACCAGGTTGTGGGATTGCAAACCTAGGACACAAACTCAACATCCTCAACAGAAAGGAGACAAGAGAAAGCTAACATTGACAAGGTTCAAAGACCTTCAACACTTTGAGTTCCATGTCACTCAGGTGGGCACTACCTAATCTGCACACACATAAACTCTTTATGACAAACAATAGCTTGCATATACATAACTGTGGAATAGCTTTCAAACCTTTAGGTAACATGTACCTCAGTGTTTTACCAAATCTCATGCAATATCCCACTTACATAGAGTATGTCTGAAAACTAGAACTATCCTAACTCCTATCAACATGAAAGGGAAAAGATTTTCATTTATGATTTGATTAATGGATCCCTGAAACACCCCATATCTCTCATAGACCAGTGCCTTATCCAATGGGCAACAGAGTCAAACATAACATTGCAAAGAAGATTATGAATAAAGAAGACAACACAATCTAATATGTCTAATGTCTTACATCAAACATACCCCCATTAATCAAGCTCTACTCGTGAATCCACCTGTGTATTCAAACATGCAATTACCTACTCAAAGTATTTAACTCTCCCCTTGGAAGAGACCCCAGAATATACAATACATTAATCAACATCCACTGAAAGACAAGTTGACATATCCTTAATACCCCAACTCATACACATTTGAAGACAAATCCTAAATCACAGTTATCCTTTGGATAACTCTATTGTAGATCTACAATAGCTAAGACTAAAACACCCTGGATGTCTTAACCTATATGACTTAGGACGCATAATGGAGACAACTTGATATCTGAACAACCATACTGGAATTTCATTCATAAAGATTGTTGTTACAATGATGTTCTTCTCTGGGACCAGAAAGAAACTAAAAACACCCTATATGAAGAGAAAAGGCTGAAATATTTACAGAAGAACCACACTTCGAACCTGCTCTGAATACTTGCAGAGAAACAGGAACCCTTACAATAGAGAAAATAAAGATACATATAGAAGAAGGAAACCCTAGAATTCATATATGATTGACATCTATCCTTCCTTGGAATTTAGTTTATCTTCTTTCCTCCACCGAATTGATCTTTCTTCAAAAGATCTGAAATACAATCTGATCTAAATATCCACTTGACCCAAAACAATAACTAGGGAAATGAATGCAGAATCAACAACAATCTGATCAGAACCCTAATAGCACCAATCAACAAAATATAACCATGGACAACAAAATCCTATCCATCTGCACCCTATGGCCTCATAAATTTGATCCAAAAGATCATATCGATCCACCAACTGCCTCTGCAACCTGGAAATCAGCGTCACCACCTGAAACACTGAGAAATCAATTTGAATATTTAAATATCCTCCCTAAAATCCACAAGTGTCACAGAATCCATCATCAACGACCCACATTGAGATTTTATCCAACTTTAAAACAGAGTCGTTGATTAGCCTTTAATTATCTGGGAGCTACAAGATCTGATTTGAACATGTGGCACACGGGCGTGATACCTTAAACAATATCTTTCAAGCATCTTTTCCTTTGAGGCTTCACACTGTCCATCTGATCAACAGAAACTTGCCTTACCTTTACCTGATCCTTCAGCACTGACTTTAGATCTGACTTGCGATGTGGTAGGCTAGCGTGATGCCTCAATGACTATCTATCGAGCATCTTTTCCTTTGAGGCTTTGCGTCATCCATCCGATCAACAGAAACTTGCCTTACCTTTACCTTATCCTTCAACGCTGACTTTAGATCTGACTTGCAACATGGAAGGCTAGCATGATGCCTCAATGACTATCTATCAAGCATCTTTTCCTTAAGGCATAACGCGCACCAATAGATCAACACCAACCTGCGGCCTCTTTAACTTCCTTTGAAATCTGGGATCCATGACCTCAGCAAAGCTACGTCTCAAGCGAGCGTAATGCCTTGATCACTATCCATCATTCATCTTCCCCTTCAAGGCATAGTGCTCACCATTAGATGAAATCTAACTTCATTGCACGTTATCTTCACTTTAGCCTCGACAACCTTACATGTGGCGATCAGGCGTGAACCCTTGAACGATAAAAAATAAGAATCTCCTACTTTGAGGCTTAACATCGACCGTCCAATCTCACATTTGTTCCTTATCTTTAACTTACCTTTGACTCATCCTGCATATCAATTCTTTGTATCTCTAAGTCGTCGAATAAAAGTCTTAACTCTGGTTTCATTGCGAGATTGAGCGACCGACACACATCCTGATCTTAATCAACGGTCGATGCATGATAGCAGAAGACTTTGCCTAACCCCAAGTCTATTCCGAGACTCAGTGACAAGGCATATCTCATGGTCTCCGAATAAAAATCTTAACTTTGGTCTGGTCTCAAGATTTAGAGATAAAGCTTATCTTTGAATCGTTGAATAAAAGACTTAACTCAACTTAACTTATGAGATCCAGTGATAGCCCTTGATCTGATCTTACATCGACGGTTGTCGCTGAATCTCCAGATCTTTTCTTACTTGACCACATCATCACAAGATTCAGAGATAACATAAATTGTCAAGCATCAGCCTTTGTCGCCAGATCTCCAGATGTTATCAACTTAACCACAAACATTATGAGATTAAGAGACAACCTTGTTGCGCCAAGTCTCCAGATCATAAAGAATATTCAATCTTGATTGTGAGATTAGGAGACAAGGCTTAGGAAAATAAAGAACATGCACATATAAGACTTAAGTGACTCGAAAAAGGTAACTTCATTTTATAACAAGAGCCAATGACCTAGGGTTTTCACCAAAATTTGTACCAAGGGCTAGAAAATATTGAAACTAGGGCATAAGGACTAGGCCAAAAACCTTTGCAGAAATAGGAAAAAATAGGACCAAAGAGAAAATCAATCTTGAGTCCTAACAGTGGCTCCGACTGAGGAAGGTTGAATGCAAGTTCAACACTAGATTCCGAATCTCTGAGAAGAGCAGACCAAGACAAAAAAATGAAACCCCACAACAGACACACTTAAAGCAGGAAAAAGCAAGAAATTTTACAAATATATACATTGCTTAACAAAGTCATATTACCTCTACACCTCTTTTCCTAATTTGAAAGAAATTAAACTAGGCTTGATGGTCGTCTACCATCAACCAAGTTCTTATTTATCTTGCCTCTATCAAACACAAAATCTTATGATCTTTGCACTGGAAGAAAGCTTAAAACATAGCTATCATCTGAATGATTACATATGCTAAAAATTTTCAACATCTTATAGAACACACCTTCAGTATCTCTTCCTTCTTTCAACACCTTTAAATCGGGCCTTATTTGAAAATATTGATCATTTTGTGACCAATGCAAATGATGGTTACTGAAAAAATTAGGACCCCTAGAGCATTTTATATTGTTATTTGCATTGTCACATTTATCGAAACCATCCTCCAACTGATAATAATTACAATCATTTTCATTTTCACGAGTGCAGTCATCAAAACTTATTTTGTCACTGGTTTGCATAATCAAATAAGAGTCCTCTAAAGAACTTTCTTGCAAATTATAGGCCTTATGAAAACCACCATCTTGTCTATTAGAGGGAGAGCACCTCTCCACACATTCATAAGGTATCTGCATACCTTGAGAAATTGAAAGACAAGATCCTGAAATGATTCAATAAAGGATTTAGAATTTGAAACATATTCACAATCCACATAATAATCCCAATCAATACTCAAAATTATGCTAGGAAATTCTTCATGCTTTGAGTCTGGAAATACACTGATGCTTTCATCATCTGATCTATCATATTCAATTTTTTTGTGGCCTAGTGACATAGAAGTACAATGAGAATCAGAAACACACATGTCAAAATTAGGATGACCTGATATAAACTCTTTGTCAAAATCAATATGTGCTGGATATTAGGACTCTAAGCTATCCCCACCTGAATATCAGAGATATTCACAAGTAAAGAACTCATAAATGTGTTCACTATTAATTGAACCACTGCCATCTCTTTCATCCATTTCTGATATGTAGTCATGAGCAACATTTTCATTTATACCATCATAGCCTTCTTGCTGACTACACATATCTTCTTCCTTATACTGAGAAGGATCGTCTTTGTGATTTAAAACTGAAAAATCATTGGACTCATCATCAAATACAATATCACTAAGAAAAACCTCATGTGCAATTTCAAACTTAATATTTTCAATATTTTCTATCCATTTCCTGACAAACACAACATATTCTACCTTCAAGGAGATTGGCGAATAGATTGAATCAAGAAAACAAAGTTCCACAAATAAACTAGCCCAAAAAATCTCCTTAGGACATAAAGGAATAATATACTCCTCTACTACAGCAGAAAACCTCATATAAAAATAAGTGTAGATTCTCCAACCATTGGTCTCATGTTCTTCCTTAGTAACAAAATAACTTGTTCTTGTAGCTCTTGTTCTAAAATTCTGTTGTATGCAAGAACCTCTTCAAGATCTGGCATATATGCTCAAAAATTGGACATAGAAGAACCTCTAACCTCTATGTCCTCCATTTTTCAACTAATACATGTTCCCACTTGATTTTGAAAAATGCAATTTTAACCTTGAAGCATGCAAACCTTTAACCACACTTTGTTCCTTGTTTTAGTGCGTAAATCAATTGCTAAGGAAACAATTTTAAAACTTTGAAACATAAAATACCTGGATGTATTGGAGTAGCTGCAAAAATACTTGATCTGAAGTCACCTTCAAATCACCTTTCAAAACTTTGGTAGAGTCATCACCTCTTTGCAAAGGACAAATTCGAATCAACTGAGATCTCTTCACCCCACTATGACCTTCTTCAAAACCAACAAAATCTCAAAACACCCCACTAATAGGGTCTCATATAGATTCCTCCCTTGACTATGCTTTAGTCATAAGAGCCCAAACATCTACTTGATTATCACTACAAGTCCACCTTCTTGTTCCTTTGTATCCTTTCTTCAATCAAGCACACTAGTGCAAATCAAAGAACTCAGAGTTGCCACTCACCACTTGTGAGATAGTATATGTATATCCTTGAAGAACTTGGACTTTCAGACATTGTTGCAATGACAAACCAAACAAACCTTGGCTTAATTTGAGTAAGAGGAATACTTCTTTGTAGCATATGACTCTATAACAATCATATCACTTTGGGATTGATTTTGACTAAACAAAGAACGAAGCTCTCTTATCCCCAAATGGGTTTATATGTTTTTGTTGACTCTTGGATTTATTCTACAAAGTCCCTAGTAGAGTCGACATTTTTGTTGGTGACTCAGATGGGTCAACTGATATGAATAGTAGACCTTCAGATATTTTTTTAAGACTTTTAACAAAATTTTACTTCTCTTTCCCCAGTGGATTTTCCATTTCTGTTGGGTATTTTTCTTGCACTCTCCTTTCCTAGAAGAGATTCTAAGACCATGTTGTGGGATTGAAAACCTAGGAAACAAACTCAACATCCTCAGCAGAAAAGAGACAAGAGAAAGATAACATTGACAAGGTTCAAAGACCTTCTACACTTTGAGTTCCACATCACTCAGGTGGGCACTCCCTAATCTGCACACACATAACCTCATTGTGACAAACAATAGCTTGCAGATACATAAAATATGGAATAGATTTTGAAACTTTAGGTAACATGTACCTCAGTGTTTTACCAAATCTCATGCAATATCCCACTTGCATAGAGTATGTCTAAAAACTAGAACTATCCTAACTCCTATCAATCTAAAAGGGAAAATATTTTTATTTATGATTTGATTAATGGATCCCTGAAACATCCCATATCTCTCATAGACCAGTGCCTTATCCAATGGGAAATAGAGTCAAACATAACATTGCAAAGAAGATTATGAATAAAGAAGACAACACTGTCTAATATGTCTAATGCCTTACATCAAACATACCCACATTAATCAAGCTCTACTTGTGAATCCACCTGTGTATTCAAACATGCAATTACCTACTCAAAGTATTTAACTCTCCCCTTGGAAGAGACCCTAGAATAGACAATACATTAATCAGTATCCACTAAAAGAAAAGTTGACATAACCTTAATACCCCAACTCATACACATTTCAAGACAAATCCTAAGTCACAGTTATCATTTAGATAGCCCTATTGCAGATCTACAATAGATAAGACTAAAACACCCTGGATGTATTAACCTTATGATTTAGGACGCATAATGGAGAAAAATTGATATCTAAACAACCATACTGGAATTTCATTCATAAAGATTTCTATTACAATGATGTTTTTCTCTGGGACTAGAAAGAAACTAAGAACACCCTATATGAAGAGAAAAGGCCAAAATATTTACAAAGGAACCACACTTAGAACCTGCTCTGAATTCTTGCAGAGAAATGGGAACCCCTACAATAGAGAAAAGAAAGATACATATAGAAGAAGGAAACCCTATAATTCATATATGATTGACATCTGTCCTTCCTTGGAATTTAGTTTATCTTCTTTCCTCCACCAAATTGATCTTTCTTCAAAAGATCTGAAATACAATCTGATCTGAATATCCACTTGACCCAAAATAATAACTAGGTTAATTAATGCAGAATCAACAACAATCTAATCAAAAACCTAATAGCACCAATCAAAAAAATATAACCATAGTCAACAAAATACTATCCATCTGCACCCTATGGCCTCATAATTTGATCTAAAAGATCATATCGATCCACCAACTTCCTCTACAACCTGGAAATTAGCACCGCCACTTGAAACCCTAAGAAATCAATTTGAATATTTAAATATTTTCTCTAATGGCTATAGGTGGCGCGAAATCCATCATCAATGACCCACATTGAAACTTTATCCAACTTTAAAAATGAGCCGTTGATTAACCTTTGATTACCTAGGAGCTACAAGATTTGATCTAGACACATGGCACATGAGTGTGATGCCTTAAACAATATCTTTTGAGCATATTTTCCTTAGAGGCTTCACGTTGTCCGTCCGATCAATAGAAACTTGCCTTACCTTTACCTGATCCTTCAGCACTAACTTTAGATCTAACTTGCGATGTGGCAGGCTAGCGTGATAACATAATGACTATCCATCAAGCATCTTTTCCTTTGAGGCTTCACGTCATTCGTTCGATCAACATAAACTTGCCTTACCTTTACCTGATCCTTCAGGGCTAACTTTAGATTTGACTTGCGACATGGTAGGATAACGTGACGCCTCAATGAATATCCATCGAGCATATTTTTGTTAAGGCATAACGACCACCAATAGATCAAAACCAACGTATGGCCTCTTTAACTCCCTTTGAAATCTGAGATCCATGACCTCATCAAAGCTACGTGTCAAATGTGCATAATGCCTTGATCACTATCTATCGTTCATCTTCCACTTCAAGGTATATCGCACACCGTCGGATAAAATCTAACTTGACTGTACTTTATCTTCTCTTTAGCCTTGGCAACCTTACATATGGCAATCAAGCGCGAACCCTTGAACAGTAAAAAATGAGCATCTCCTGCTTTGAGGTTTAACGTCAACCATCAGATCAATATCACATTTGTTCCTTGTCTTTAACCTGCCTTTGAATAATCTTCTGTATCAATTCTTTGTATCTCTAAGTCGCCAAATAAAAGTCTTAACTCTGGTTTCATTGTGAGATTGAGTGACAACCGCACATCTTGATCTTAATCAATTATCGACGCGTGATCGCTGAAGACTTTGCCTAACCCCAGGTTTGTTTTGAGACTCAATGACAAGGAATATCCTATGGACTCCAAATAAAAGTATTAACTCTGGTCTAGTCTCGAGATTCAGAGATACAACTTATCTCTGAATCTCAAAATAAAAGACTTAACTCGGCTTAAATTACGAGATCCAGTGATAGCCCTTGATCTAATCTTACATCGAAAGTTGTCGCTGAATCTCCATATCTTTTCTTGCTTGACCGCATCATCACAAGATTCAGAGATAACATAAACTTTCAAGCCTCATTCTTGGTTGCCAGATCTCCAGATGTTATCAACTTAACCGCGAACATTATGAGATTAAGTGATAACCTTGTCGTGCCAATTCTCCAAATCATAAAGAATATTCAATCTCGATTGCGAGATTAGGAGACAAGGCTTAGGAAAAATAAAGCACATGGGCATATAAGACTTAAGTGACTCAAAAAAGGTAACTTCATTTTATAACAAGAGCCAAAGACCTAGGGTTTTCACCAAAATTTGCACCAAGGGATAGAAAACATTGAAACTGGGGCATAAGGACTAGGCCAAAAACCTTTGCAGAAATAGGCTAAAATAGGACCAAAGAGCAAAACAATCTTGAGTCCTAATAGTGTGAACATGGGGAAACATACATTGCATGAACTAGAAACAAAATAGTATGTCTACTCATACTTTTAAGTCTTCATATTGCTATCTAGATCTTGCTACACGTGATCACCTGCATACAAGATCCTATCTCAATTTTTCTCTTCCAATGAACTCATCACCGAATGATCATGCTTCCAATAAATATAGTACAATCAAAGGGTCTATGTAGCTAACTAAGATCCTCTACAACTTCTTACAATATCAATGATATCCATTTTCTTTTCTTTTCAAGCTTTGAAAGTTCCAACTGTACTAAGCCTAATTCTTGTGTCTTTTTATCTTGATTCAAATGAATGATTTATTTCATCAACCTTTCATGGTTTCCATAAATATTTACCACAAACCTAGACACAAACAATGGCACACTCATTGATTCACCTCATGTTTTTTTTTGGATTGTCACTAACTATTTCAAGATCCATAACTACATTACATTAATATTTTTGTTCAATACAATACTTCACATCAAGAGGTTGCACAAGAAAATAACACACACATGAATAGAAATAGTCATTGGTGTTGATTGTGCCACTAGATCTCCAACAACATATAAAATTATCATTGCCATAATAGAAGATAAAATACCACCAAAGATGATAAGTGGCCCCATAGTTGGTGACTAACATGAGGACAATAATTGTCCTCCTTCCTCTATGGCCTCCTGCCTCTAACTGGTTTGTTACTTACCTAGAAAATTTGTATTTTAAGCTTAGTTTGAGAATACCCCCACAAGACAAACTTCATGTATAAGACAAAATGTGTCCAATTACAATTGAGACCATTTTTATTTTTTATAATTTAAAAATTTGACACTTAGATTTTTAACAAATATATTTTTATGACACTACAATTAACAACTCATGAAAATGAGTAGATATCATTTTATTGCAAGAGACAAAATTTGTAGAAGAAGAGCCCCAACAACCATTTTCCAAATGAAAAAAATGGAAATGCATTGCCTCTCCATCTATTTTTGTCTTTGGGGGGTTGTTAATATTATGGAAAGATAAATTTATTAAGGTTCAAAAGGTTGCAACAAAGGCAAATTGGCAACAAATTCAAGTTGATTACTTCAATGTCTACTTCCAATCATTTAATGTGTATGGCCCTAATTCAACTATTAAGAAAAAGATACTTTGGGACTCTTTATTAGTTTCCTATTCCAACACTTCTAACATCCCAACCATCCTTGGGGGTGGGGGGGGGGGGGGGGGGGGGTTGGATTTCAATGCCATTTTATCCCTTCATGAAAAAATAAGTGTAACACTCTCGCCCAAAAAAACAATGTGAGAATTCAAGGAATTTATTTCAAATAATAGCTTAGTGGACTATATCTCATCCAATGGGTAGCTTAAATGGACTAATAAAAGATTCCACTTTATGCAAATTACTGAGAGGCTAGATAGACTTTTCATTAAGCCCAACTGGATTTCAAAATATGGTTTTTGTAACACTCAAATTCTAGCATTTTCCAAGTTAGATCACTTTTCTCTTCAAGACACGTTATCAACTAATATACCATTTAAGAAGCTCAAATATTAATTTAAATTTAAATAAATTTGGTTTAGGGACCCATATTTTCTCCCCTTTTGAAGTCATGGTGGCAAATCATGCCCTTCTTTTTGGGTTCTAGGATGTTTCAACTTATTAGAAGACTGCATCATATGAAAATACAAATAAAAGAGTGGAATAGAAAAGTCTATAAATACATCATCTTCAAATATTGAAATCCAATTGTCATAAATAAATGAGGAAATCTTCATATTTGGTATAAATTTAACCTCTTATAATGCACAAAAAGACTCCAAAAAGATTATGAATAGATATTGGCAAGGGAAGAAATATTTTAGAGGCAAAAATATAGAGAAATGTGGCTTAAATATGATGATAGAAATACTAGCTTCTTTCATGCATCATCTAAAGCTAAATCTATTAACAATTCAATTCTTAAAATTGTAGACCCTACTAGCAATGCCTTGATATATCTTGGGAAAATTCACGATGAGGCAGTCTACTATTTCACATCATTATTCTTTTCTACATGGTGAGGTATGACCATTTTAGTCACATCCCCTAGCTAGTATCAGAGAAAGACAATAAAGCTTAATCAAAACCCTTCTCCCTAGAAGAAATCAAATATGTAGTTTTCTCCATGGGCCCAAAAAAGGCTCCAGGACCAGATTGTCTATCAACTCTTTTTTATTAGAAGTGTTGGAGCTTTATTGGTTCAAATGTATGGGTAGCTCTAGAAGAATCAGGAAAAAGTGGTGGCACTCTCAAAAAGTTATCATTACTTTTATTACACTCATTTCAAAGAAAAACAATCCAAAATCATTTGCATTCTTCAGGCACATCATTTTGCAATACGATTTACAAAATATTTTCAAAAGATATAGCAAGAAGATTGGAAAATGTGATCCCAACAATTATATATGAAGAGCAAGTGGGATTTGTTCTAGATAAGGAAACATCTAAGGGATCCCTAGTGGGCCATGAAACCCCCCATTCCAATAAACAACATAAACTACAAGATATGATCATTAAACTTGATATGCTTAAAGCCTATGACATGATAAATTGTAGTTTCTTGCATCAAGTCCTCATCAAATTTGAATTCTCCCCCAAGTGTAAATGGATATTAGCTTGCATCTCATGGGTCAAATTTTCAATCCTTATCAATGGGTAGTTGGGTGGCTTCTTTTCTCCCTCACAAGGAGTTAGATAGGCTGACCCTTTGTCCCCATAATTTTTCATCATTCTAGTAGAGACACTTAGCCACTCCATTGCAACAAATCAAAATAAAAATTTGGGGAGAGGTATTAAATGTCCTCGATCTGAAATAAATGTTACCTGCATTCTATTTGAAGATGATACCATTTTTTGGGGGGAAGCCTCTATGAGGGAAACTCAGATTATAAAACAAACATTGGACAATTATTTTCAAGTAATCAGACAGAAAATAAATGTTGATAAGTCCAAAATATTTTTCAAGAAGTGTCCTCATCAGGTTTCAAAAAGTATTTTAGATTTTCTTAGTATCAATTCCAAGAATTTACCTTGGTATCCATTTGTTTGTAGGTATAAGCAAAAGTTCCTTTTAGGAGCCCACAATGAACTCCATTCACGAAAGCATCTCCTCTTGGAAAAAATATTGACTATCCCTTACAGGAAGAATACTCATGATCAAAACAATTTTGTCCAATATTCCAAATTATATTATGTTGGTCCTCCCTATCCCAAAAGAGATATTATCGGGTATAGAACCAAAATTTAAAAAATTACTATGTAAAGGGAACAAAGAGCTTAGAGAAAAGGTTCTCCTTCTCGCTTGGAATAAAGTTTGCATAGAAAATAATTTAGGGGGTTCAGGGATTCATAACTTGGAATTTAGAAACAAAGCTCTTGGTGCAAAACTAATCTAGAAAATGTTCTCCAAAAATAACTCAAAATGGGTACCAATTTTGAGAGGCAAATATCTAGATTCAGATGATCCGGAAAGGATTGTTAATGCCCTCAATCCACTTGTAGGGTCACATACGTGTAACTTCATGATAAGTTGTAGATAGGCGTTTCTTCCTCATCTCACTTAAATTATTTATGATGGAAAAAAGGCTGAATTTTGGGAGGTTTCTTGGTATAGCTCCCCACCTATAAAAGATATAGATTCTCTCTCTAATAAAAAAGAAATTATTAACTCTTTGGGGAACAAAATTCAAATACTATTTATTTATTACAAATTGTAATGGTGTGTATAATGCTTCCTAGAAAGACCTCATAGATACTCCCATGCCTGTAGATAAAAAACTCAATCTTTCCTTTGAACTCAATCAAAGACCCATTCATTTCAAATAAGTTCAGGATTGTCTTATTTGGTCATCCTCTACCTTGGACAACTATATAGTCAAGAAAGGCTATAAAATTATCAGCAAGTTTTCCCACACCATGAGATTAAAAAAATCATCTTTGCTAGTCAAATACAGTACTTCCTAAGGTGGGTTCTTTTTCATGGCTAGCATTAATGAGTAAAATCCTCACAAGTGATAGACTTACATGGATTGGTATTTTATTAGAGTAATAAGTTAATTCACTTATTAATCAAATCATTTTGATTTAATTATTAAGTCACTTATTATCTCTAGTTTACTTAAGCTACTTTAGGGATGTAATAATTAATTCTTTTATTAATTATTATCATGCAACCTAGGTTTCTCCCTTTTAGGGTTTTGATAAACTTTATAAGGTTTGATATATTTGTAATTATTACTAACTTAGTGAATTATCTGAGGATGCTATCATATTGAGGGTTTTCTATCCATTATTTTCTCAATATGTTTCATCTTTCATCGATCTATTATTTCTGGCCTCCATAGCTTTTGCTTCTCTCTTTCTATGACAAATTTGCATGCAGGTGATTCTTGAGAGATGTAGGGTTGAGTTTTCATCAACTTCAACATGGTATCAGAGCTTAGGAAGTAGGAAAGAGAGTAATTTTTTTTGAAGGTGTTGAAGATCATATCTGTTGAAAAGAATGAAATTTCTAGCCTCTTCCATTCTCATGACATACAAATGGAAGCCAAAGATTCTACTTCAGCCCACAAGTAGAGGCTTTGCATCCAAAAATCATGGCAATAGAGGTTGAACCAAATTTTGCATTAGGCCAAGGTCATGCTCTTTCGCATGGGCCTTGCCTTCGATTCATCTTTAGTGATACCATGTCAATGGACCTGTCATGCCTCTCTTTTCAACATTATGGAGGGGTTTCTACTATTTGTGTTGATGTTTCCTTGGTTCCACAGTTGATCATTTTAATAGAAAATTGACACCTGTATTTTCAACTAGCCTTTTATTCTTGCATGATAGAATAGTATTGTTGGGGTCACTCATATAGATTCATGTGTCATCTGCTTCCTTGACTGATAGATGCTTTTCCTTTGTTTTCCATCTACTCATTGTTTGAGGGTGCCTATCCAGATTATTGTCTTTTGTATCTTCGATTGACAGATGTTTTGCCTTTTTTTTCCATCTACTCATTGTTTGAGTAGTGTCATTAAGGGCACTCATGCAGATTGATCCTGATCTTCATCTTGGTTTTAGAGGAGATTCTTCATTCAACACTATGGCGATTATCATTCAACAAATGTCAACAGTTTTTGTGTCACAAAAGATTCTATTAGCATGTATTTTGAGGGTGTGTTTTATTCCCACTGGGGTTTCCCTCTTTCCTCTCCCCTTTCTTTAGTTTTTTGGTTCTCCCTAGTTAGCCTTTAGGGGGGGTGTTAGTGTTAATATTTCACTCTAGACACTGTTAACATGCAAATATTTCTGATTCAAGCACTATTAACATGCATCAATTCACTCCTTAAATTGGGGATCTGAGAATGGTTGATTTTCTTGTAATTTTTGTAGTTTTATGTTGCATGAATTCTTTATGTAAGACTAACTAAAAAGAAGTACATTATTTTCTCCACCTCTTCATAAATTACATGCATAATTTCTGCTCATGTCTTTATATATTCATTGTAATACTCGTATTTCATAGACAATGTGATCAATATAGAATTTTCATTCTTGGCAGCTCTCTGTTTCTTCTGTATTATTCTGCAAGTTTTGTTTTTCTTTCTAACTAGATCTATGCTGAAAATTTTACATGGTATTAGGGTTCCTTTTTGCACTCTGGGAGGCATATCTTTATCATCTGAGCTCCATTTTCCAACTTCTACATATCATTGGAAATATGGTTCTATTCTCTTTCTTTTGGTATGGGTCTCATTTCAATCTACTCCAGGTATATTTTATTCACTTTTTTGCATTTTTGCAATCTGGTGACTATCTTGGATGTTTCAGGTCCTGGGATCATTTTCCTTGCATGGGATGACTCCTTTTAGCTATTACTTATGTTCTTGCAGCTTTTTTCATTCTTGAGCATTGTAGACATCTATTTTTGTAGCATTTATTTTTTTGCAAATGCACTGAGATAAGTGTTATCTGTTGCATGCTTGGGATCTTGCACATTTTGTGCCTTTTTATACTCATACTACATTATAAAGTGTCATGTGGGGGGTTTGATCTACCTTTTTGAAGTGAGTGTTCCTTCCATGACATTAGCCTCTTGATATGTGTGAAGAGATTAATCATCCATGAAACCATCCTTTATATGTGTTTGTACTTTCTTCGACATGTAGTTGTTCTTGGCAGTCTAGTTCAGTGTACATGTCATGCCTCTCCCTACTCAACATTATGGGGGGCATCTCCTATTGTTTCTAATTCTTCCTTGGTTTGATGGAGTGAGCTATGTATTCAGTATTTGTTCCTATGTACTAGGTAGATGTAGTGGTTGGGTACCTATGCATTTTGATGAGATAGATCATTTACCATATGGACACTTTTTCATTGCTATTCTTGAGGTATCCTTCCATATTTTGATCAGGTCTCACTAGCAAAATTGGCCCCTATTTTTGACAAAAAATGGTTGAATTATCTACGCAGATTGGTCAAAAGACCCACAAATTGCTTTGTCGGTATTTTTATTGTCGAACAATCGACACATTCTTGATAACGTCAAAATTTCTACTCAAACTTGGTCGAAATTAGCATATTCAAACACCCACATTATTTGTCGAAGCTGCGCCCAACGTTCGTCGAAATGTTCAAAAAGTTTTGACCAAATTTAGTCAAAATGTTTGAAAATTTTTGACACAAAATGGTCGAAACATTTTGACTAAACTCTTTCTGTTTCGACCAAGATGCCAAACCCACGACACAAACTTTCAACATAGACTGGTCAAAACATTTCGACCAAACTCTTTCTATTTCGACCAGGATGCCAAACCCATGACACAAGCTTTCAACCAATTAATGTCAAAATTTTGACAAAAATTGAATTTAAAAAAAAACAAATTCTGAAACCAAATAGCCTCAGTTTTGGTACTCGGCTTCAATAGAAGATGGACCAATAACAAATTGCTTCTTTCTCTATAACAAACAAGTCTTGAACCATGTGAGAAGTTATAAGTTCATGACTTCAACTTATAGCTTCTCACTTGGTTCAAGACTTGTTTGTTAGAGAGAAAGAAGCAATTTGTTATTGGTCCATCTTCTATTGAAGTCGAGTACCAAAACTGAGGTTATTTGGTTTCAAAATTTTCTCATTGATTTTGGTATTCAATCTAAACAACCATCAATCATATTTTGAGACAATCAATGTGCTACTCAAATCTCATGTATCCCAATCCATCATCAAAGGACCAAGCATATTGACATCTAGATACACTACATTGGGGATCTCATTCATGGACAAGTCATCAGTCTACTATTTCCCAACATCCAAGCAAGTTGCCAATATTTTTACCAAAACCTTCATGTAAATAAAGTTTTCTTATTTGTTAGCTTTGTTGGGGGTGTGGGAGGCTTCATCTTGTTGGGGCATACTTGGTCTTCTTGTGCCTTGATCCATAGATTTCAGTGGACCTTTGGGCTTCGTGGCTCTGTCATAGTAAAAAAATTTCCCGTTGTGCGACCTGCAAAATTTGCGGTGCTCATCTTCATTCTTTTCCTTCCAGAGATAGAATTGTTACATATTATGTTTTTTAAAATAAGAATTGTTGTATGGGGGAAAATGAAACAAATGTGTAACTT
>MU227328.1:508870-531978 GCA_018584345.1 Thuja plicata | reverse complement strand
TCTCTAGTGCTCTAACTAATCCTAAGGAAGACTCCAACATATTAGAACTCAGTAAACCACCAATGGTTGTCAAAGATTTGCACTCAATTGGACTCACTAAGCCACCTATTTGACCTAGAAGTGATCAAAGGTAGGAGATTTAAGAAACCCTTGGATTAAGGGTTTAAAAGTGCTAAATTTGGGGATTTTGGGGTTCTCGGTGGACTGATCCCTATTCCTTTAAGGTTTGTTCATTTTTATACATTATTAAAGACTGATGAAGTTTTGGAGTCTTTGGAGTGCAAGGAGTCTATGGTTTCTTTGTTATTTGTGGTATTTTTAAGCACTTCTGAAGCCATAGTGTGTGTATAGTCACACCTGATCTAAAAGAGTCCATAGAAAACCAACTGTAGAAATATGATTTCCCTAGTTTTAATGTTAAAAACATGCCAACAAATACCAAATACATGATGCCCTAGCACATTTCTCATGGGCCCTAAGTAGGTAACCAATAAAATAATTCCAAACAAATGCAGAGTAAGGAAATCCTTATAGGCGGTCCTCCTTTTACACCAAATCACAGTGACAACAGCTCACACACATGTCGTCCTCCTTTTACACCAAACCATAGTGGCAACCCTCGCAGGCAGGTAGTCCTCCTTTTACTCTCACCAAATAAAACTTAAAACAATCGCAGGCTCCAGCTCCTTTGCGCTCCCAACTTAAAACCAAACAATGAAATGAGATGCAAAATCTTTTTTAGGCTCCAGCTCCTTCGCGCTCCCAACTTAAAACCAAATAATGAAATGAGATGCTAAATCTTTTTTCTTTTTAAAGTTATGCCCGTGTTGGTCAAAATTTTGACCTACATGGTATCGGTCAAAATTTTGACTAACATGGGCATGGATTAAAAAAAAAGAAGTTTTCCTTCTATAATCCAACCAACCTAAATCTTTTTAATTTATGGTCAAAATTTTTGGTAGAAAAATGAGGTCAAATGTAGTAGTGTCTTTAGACTTTGGTGTTTTTTGCCATATGTATCTTTGAGTTTTGATGTTTTCTTTTGTTTTCCATCCTGATTTGAGTAGTGTCATTTGAGGGTACTCATGCATATTACAGTCTTCTCTACCTGATCATGTTCTTTTAGAGTGGAGGTTTCAGTAGTTATTCTTCGACAATGTTTGTAGCTTCATGCTTCAGTGGTGCTCTTCATGTTCATCATTTGTTCCTATCTTCTGGGACATTCTCTAGTTTGGAGGCTTCTTCAGTCCTTCACTAGTCTTCATCTCTTTTCAAAAAGGGGTTTTCCCACTATGTTTTATCTTTTTCTCCTCTTTACAGAGAGTTTTTGTACTTGGGTACCTGATCAGGCCTTGTTGTCGGGACCCATTTTCCTACTTTCAGTAGTTGTTTCTAGGTTTTTAGCTTCTCCCCAAGTTTATCTTAAGTGGGGGTGTTAGAGTAATAAGTTAATTCACTTATTAATTAAATCATTTTGATTTAATTATTAAGGCACTTATTATCTCTAGTTTAGTTAAGCTAAATTTTAGGCATGTAATAATTAATTCATTTACTAATTATTATCACGCAACCTAGGTTTCTCCCTTTTAGGATTTTGATCACCTTTATAAGGTTTGATCTCTTTGTAATTATTACTAACTCAGTGAATTATCTGAAGATGCTATCGTATTGAGGTTTTTCTCTCCATTGTTTTCTCAATATGTTTTCTCTTTCATCGATCTGTTATTTCTAGCTTCCATAGCCTTTGCTTCTCTCTTTCTCTGACAGGTTTGCATGCGGGTGATTCTTGGGAGCTGTAGGGTTGAGTTTTCATCATCTCCAATATATTGCTGCCATTTTTTATTGTGTTTAATGTGGTATTTAGCAACAACAACTAGTCACTTGTTACTTCATTACCCCTTGGAATCTTATTTCTAGACATGACTCAAAAACAAACTTTAATGGGATGCTCCACTTAATGCAATATTCTCAGAGGTATTTGAATCTTTTCCTCTCCTTAATCAAAAATAATTCTTTGCAGCTATTTAGGTGGTTTCTCATTCTATTTTTATTTGGAACATTTGGTCAGAATGTAACCAACATAAATTTTATGATGAATTTAGTAGCCTTGATGCAATCATTCAAAAATTAAAGTTTCTATATTTGAGACTGTCAATGCTTATTGCATAAGGAATAAGAGAGTGGATTCTTGTTTCAATTTGGATGATTCGTTCATCTTAATAGAATATAAATATATTTCACTTCCCTTCAAAGGAATCCTCCTACACAGCAAACAAAAACAAATCAATAGGAAGGAGATAAGATGGAAACCCCTGGATCTTAACTTCATCAATTTAAATTTTGATGGAGCCTCAAATGGTAATCTAGGAATCTCATGTATTGGAATTTTCTTGATGGACTCAAAGGGTAAGATCATTTCTGCACTAGTTGAAAGTATTCCAGATGGCACAAAATATGTGGTAGAGGAAAGGGTCCTGCTAGTTAGGGTAAAATTGGTTGTATCCGTCAAAGTAGAAAATATAGTCATTGAAGGGGACTCTCAGAATATTGTTTCAGCTCTAAAGATATTTGAATTGCCCAATTAGAGAATCAACTACATCTTGCAAGAATGTTTGGGGATCCTTATGTGGAGTAGAGCCCCAAACTATGTCAAAACTGACTCTCTAGGGATCTAAAACACCCCTACTCCCACACAATCTAGGGCTCTACTAAAGAGTTCCCAAAACCCACATTCACAAGACTAGATCTTCCACTAGCCTTCAACACCCCAAAAGGGCCAGAATAGGACACAACTAGAACCAAGTAATCCAGGGATGAAACAAGGTTTCTATTAACTTTAGATGATCATATTAGATGAAATATTACACAAATCCACCATTGAGTTGTTACTGAGATCAAATTTGGATACCAATCCCACCATAGGGCTACAAGGAGAAAATATGGATTCCTAAGGTAAAATTACTTGGAACTCCACCATAGAAAGTTTTAACTACCCCAAAAGTCTCTAATCTACATAAAAACAACACCCTCCAAGCTAGGGTTCTTGACCAATCCTCTAACTCCTATTGTCCTCAAATCTCTCCTAGGCCTAATAGGGCTAATAGGTCACTTTTACAAAGAAACTACTAGAGTATCAACTCGATCTCTTATCCTAACAATTGGGAAACTTGTAGGATCATACCAAACATCTAAATCTAAGGATTTATACTTTCATTCCACTCCTGGCCTGAGTTGTGCCTCAAAAACTCAAAACTGGACAGTCACATATGGATGCCAGTCCCAAAGATTCAATCATCTCTCTCTCCACCGAATGCCTCCTAATCTAAGACCTAAAAATTCTTAAATTAAATCCTCCCTCCTTACTCTCCCCAAAGGCTCAAAATTTTCCCATGGTGGAGTCTCTGGGAAAGAGGATTTTGGTATCGAAACCCTAGTTAGGGCTTTTCACAGACCAGTGAGCAATCAAAAATGGATATCTCTCGATCCCCTACACTTGAAGACTTCAAACCAAATGGAAAATTCCAATAAGACACTACATCAAATTTACCCCACTTCAATGGTGCATTGGGATCTATACAGGGTCGTACAACTCTAAAAATCAGTTAGAAATACATAAAATAGTTTGGATTTTATTGATTTCAATGCAAAAACTTTACAAATTGTTCACTCCCACTGTGGAGAGAGGTTTTTCCTCCATTAAATATAATTCCCAAGTGGTTCCAACTGAAAAAGGTGGTTTTGAATGTTGGGATTCAAAATTTGCAACTTTTTGCAAAAGTTGCACTTAGCAACTTTTAACAACTTTTTGCAAAAGTTTTCAAAACTAACTAAACTTGTAAAGTTCGGTGTTTTTACTCCATAGGGGATCTTAGAAGGCCTAAAATGACATTCCTACCCTTCCTTAGGTCCCCTAGACTATTCTAGTCTACTCTACCCAAATTATCCAATTTGACTAAGGTGGACAACTAAGTTTATAACATCACTTAGTGTCCCCTTGTCTTACATTTTTGGACTTTATTGAGAACCTTGGATCTAAGATCCAATCATAACCCTAACCCTACTTTTTTGGGTCCATTGATGTGTGTACTATGGATTAACTTGAGGGTGCTCCTTCACCATACTTCTAAGGTGCATTGATCTCAAGTACTCTTGAGATGAGGTCTTCTAAACTGGAGCCATGCTTCTGAATTTCTTGCTCATCCATCCATATGGATTCCTCCTCAAGAATATCTTTCCATTTGACCAAATATTTCTTGTAAAAATTCTTCCTTGTCTGTTTGATGATCTTGGTGTCCAAAATCTTCTCAAGCCTCTTTGGTGCATGAGAGGGTAGACTTTCAATATCTTCTTCAAGTTCTTCCACCTGTACTTCAAAACTTGCATGTACATCACCTTTAAATTGGGTTAGATCACAAATATTTAATATAGGAGAGATGCCAAGGTGTGAGGGTAATTCAATCTCATATGCATTCAACCCATGTTTCTTCAAGACCAAACAGGGTCCTACTTTCTTCATGAGTATTTTGGTGTGTTTTCCTTTAGGTAAGCTCTACTTCTTGAGATATGCCCACACCATGTCTCCCACCTACAAATGAACATCTCTTCTATGCTTGTCTTTGGATTGTGTATACTTGTCTGTACTCTTCTCAAGTGCCAATCTTACTGAATCATGAATTTTTTTCATGCTCTCTACAAACTCTTCTCCATGAGCACTGACCGAAGTGTTTTATGGTAACTCTATGAGTTCCAAGATGCCTCTTGGACTTTTCCCATACACAATTTGAAAGGGACTCTTCCCTGTACTTCTATTGACTGAGTCATTGAAAGAAAATTTTTCTTGGGGTAGGACTACATCCCATTTGTCTCCATATTGTTTGGTCAAACACCTAAGTAGATTCCCAAGTGATTTGTTTACCACTTTTGTCTGCCCATCTGTTTGTGGATGGTAGGCATAACTAAAGATTAAATTGGTCCCTAACCTTTTCCACAAGGTTCTCCAAAATTGACCAATAAACTTCACATCTCTATTAGAGAGAATGGTTTGAGGTAAGCCATGAATCCTCACTATTTCCTTAAAGAACAAACTTGCAATTGTTGATGCATCATTAGTGCTTTTACAAGGGATAAAGTGGGCCATTTTACTAAACCTATCCACTACAACATAGATGCTATCATATCCATTTTGTGTTCTAGGCAATCCCATCACAAATTCCATGCTACAACTCTCCCAAGGTCTTGTGGGAATAGGTAGAGGTTGGTATAGTCCTGCATTTTTGGATGTACCCTTGGCCCTTTGACAGATTGTGCATGTCTCTACAATCTTCCTTACTTTAGTTTGAAGTTTAGGCCAATAATTGAACCTTCTCACCTGTTGAAATGTTTTGTCCAAACCAAAATGTCCTCCCATGCTGCCTACATGTTTTTCTCTAATGATGTTCTCCCTCATTGAACACTTTGGAATGCATAACTGGTGTCCCTTGAACAAGAGTCCATTTTGTATCAAATAGTCTGCATACTCCAAATGGTAAGCCTATAAAAATTTAGAACACACCTTATAAATATCTCTGAAATCATTATCATCCTTATACATGTCCTTCAATGAATCAATCCCTACACTTTGGAGTTGGATTTGTTACACAACTAAAGATCTCCTGCTCAATGCATCTACCACCTTATTGGAAACTCCCTTTTTATGTTTGATTGAGAAGGTGTAGGCTTGTATTGATTCTACCCACTTCATGTGTTTATGGATTAATTTCTCTTGACTATTTAGGAAACTTAAGGCTTGGTTGTCTGTGAAGACAACAAATTCTTTTGGAAGGAGGTAGTGCCTCCATTTCTTCAATGAATGAACTAATGCATACAATTCCAAGTCATAAGAGGAGTATTTCCTCTTTTCTTCATTTAGTTTCTCACTAAAAAAGACTATAGGCCTCCCTTCTTGGCTTAAGACAGCCCCAATAGCTAGGTTAGAAGCATCACATTCAATAGAAACTATATTTTGAGAATCATGAAAGACTAAGATAGGTTTTTCCCTTACCTTCTTTTTCAGTATTTGGAAGGCTTCTTCTACATCTTTGTTCCACACAAACTTGCACTTCTGTCCACCCTTAATATTTTCAAGGATAGGGGCACACAACTGACTAAAATTCCTTATCAATTTTCTGTAAAAAGATGCCAGCCCATGAAAATTCCTGACTTCTGTTATTGTCCTAGGAGAAGGCCAATTCAAGATGGCTTCTACCTTCTCAGGGTCCATCTTGATTTTCCTTCCTGAGACTAAAAATCCCAAATATATGATTTCTTCCTTCATAAAAACACATTTCTCCAAATTTATGAAAAACTTATCTTCATGCAATCTCTTTAGGACCAAATTATGATGTTCCAAATGTTCCTCCTTACTTTTTCTAAAGATAAGGATGTCATCAAGGTATACTATGAAATTTTTTTCAAGAAATGGTTTAAGAACCTCTTTCATGAGCCTCATGAATGTTCTAGGGGCATTGGATAGACCAAAGGGCATCACCCTCCAATCATACAAGCCTTCATTGGTCTTAAATGCAGTTTTCCACTCATCTCCAGCCCTAATCCTAATTTGGTGGTAGCCACTCTTCAAATCCACCTTAGAATCATACCTTGCACCTCCTAAGTGATCTAGTAGATCCTCTATCCTAGGCATAGGAAACCTATACCTAATTTTGATTCTATTTATAGCTCTATAATCAGTGCACAATCTCCATGTGCCTTCCTTCTTAGGGGCCAAAAGAGCTGGTACTGCACAAGGACTGAGACTCTTTGTAATCAAACCCTTATCCAAGAGTTCTTGAATTTGTCTTTCCATATCTTTGTTATGTTTAGGGGTTAACTTGTATGCTACCTTATTGGGTAAGGTTTCTCCTAGAATCAAATCTATGTTGTGACTTATGTCTCTGATTGGGGGCAACTCATTTGGTAAATCTTTGGTCACAATATCTTTATACTAGTCAAGTAGGTCTACAACTTCTTTAGGGACTACCCTCCATATGGTTTCTAAATATTTCTCAACTCTCTTAGGTCTATCATATTTAGGTAAAATTACTAAAGCATAGCAAGGAGTCTTTTCTTCTTTTAAATTTTTCAAAAACTCTTTCTCTCCTACAAACAAAAATTTGGAATCCTTTTGTTCCTCTAAAAAATCAAATAGTGGAAAGAATGTTACCTTTTCCCCTTTGTGATTGATGGTGTAGGTGTTCATCCTCCCATAATGGTGAGCCTCCACATCATACTTCCATGGTCTCCCAAGTAGCAAATGGCATGCATCCATGGGGACAATATCACAAAGAACTTTATCCTTGTAGTTTCCAAGTTGGAGTTCCACCCAAGCTTGTTCCTTGATGACAGTCTTTTGCTTCTTAGTTAGCCATGATACCTTGTAAGGGTTTAGATGTGTCACTCTCCTCATCTTTAGTTTCTTTACTACCTCCTCTAACACCAAGTTGTCCACAGACCCACTCTCAATCACCATCTTGCAGACTTTGTCTCCTACCTTGCATGTGGTTCTAAATAAGTTCTTCCTCTGAGGTGGCTCTTGAGTGTTTGGAGCCTTAAATAGTGTCCTTATCATCATAAGGAATTATCCTTCCTTAGGTGGTGCATAAGACCCATGTAGTTATCCCCTTGGTTCTCTTCTTCTCTAACCATGTTTTCCCTTCTCTCTATCTAATTTCTTTCCTTTTCAAGACACTTGGATGCTAAGTTCCCCACTTGGTTACATCTGTAACACCTTGGAGGTCCTAAATGTCTTCCTCCAAACCTTCCCCTTGAATCTCTTCTCCTTCCTCTATAGGAGCCTCTAGAACTTCCTTCCCCAAAGGACTTCTCTTTTCTAATTTCTTTATGACTGGTCTCACCAAAATTTCTAGGAGCTTGTCCTCTCCCATTGTTTTTTCCTCTTCCTCTACTACCAAAGTCTCTCTGGCCTCTGCCTCTTCCACTTTGCTCTTGTCTCCTTTTAAGTTTTTCTTCAACCTTCAGTGCTAATTGATAACACTTTTGGATAGTGGTAGGGGAACACAAACTTAGTTCATCTTGGATGTTTAACCTCAACCTTTGCATATATCTAGCAAGTTTGACACTCTCTGGTTCAACTAACTTAGACTTCATGGTAAGCTTTTGGAATTCCTCAGTATAACTTGAGATGTCCATTTCCTTCTGCCTTAGACTTTGTATCTTCTTATGTAGTTGAACTTCATAGTCCTCAGGTACATAGGCTTCCTTCACCAAGGTCACCATCTTCTTCCAAGTGCTTACTGGATTCTTTTCCATCTTTACCCTCTCTTCTTGAGTGAAGTTCCACCAAGTTAGGGTAGACCCCTTCAACTTGAACTTTTCTATCTTAACCTTCTGATGCTCTGGTATCTCCTCATAGTCAAAGAAACTAGTGAGTACATCAATCCAATCCATGACTTCTTCTGGATCCATCTTCCCATTGTAGACATGTAGGTCAAGTTTGGTATCCATGGCTCTCCTCTTCATGGATTTCAAAGTCTTTAAGAGCAGCCTCTATTCAGCAGGGACTTCTTCTTCATCCTCCTGCCAAGGGGTCTCTTCCTCACTCCCCTCTTCTTCAAATCTAGAGTCCTTACTACTCCCATTATTGACTTGTTCCTTGAGCCTTTCCATTTATTTCCTCATTAACTTCCTCTCTGCATCATGCTCTTTCACTACCCTTAGTAGTTCAGCATTGGACATCCTGTTAGGAAGTTCACTGTCCTCTCCTCCATCAGAGATGATTGAAACTCTATCTTCTTCCAAAGATCTACTAGTTTCTTTGATACCACTTGGAGCAGAGCCCCAAACTATGTCAAAATTGACTCTCTAGGGATCCACAACACCCCTAATCCCACACAATCTAGGCCTCTACTAAAGAGTTCCCAAAACCCACATTCACAAGACTAGATCTTCCACTAGCCTTCAACACCCCAAAAGGGCCAAAATAGGACACAACTAGAACCAAGTAATCCAGGGATGAAAAAAGGGTTCTATTAACTTTAGATCATCATATTAGATGAAATAAAACACAAATCCACCATTGAGTTGTTACTGAGATCAAATTTGGATACCAATCCCACCATAGGGCTACAAGGAGAAAATATGGATTCCTAAGGGAAACTTACTTGTAAATCCACCATAGAAATTTTTAACTACCCCAAAAGTCTCTAATCCACATAAAAACAACACCCTCCAAGCTAGGGTTCTTGACCAATCCCCTAACTCCTGCTGTCCTCAAATCTCTCCTAGGCCTAATAGGGCTAATAGGCCACTTTTCCAAAGAAATTAATAGAATCTCAACTCAATTTATTATCACAAAAATTGGGACACTTGTAGGATCATACCAAACATCTAAATCCAAGGATTTAAACTTTCATTCCACCCCTGGCCCGAGTTGTGCCTCAAAAACTCAAAACTAGACAGTCACATATGGATGTCTGTCCCAAAGATTCAATCATCTCTCTCTCCAACAAATGCCTCCTGATCTAAGCCCTCAAAATTATTAAATTAAATCCTTCCCCCTTACTCTCCCCAAAGGCTCAGAATTTTCCCATGGTGGAGTCTCTGGGAAAGAGGATTTTGGTATCGAAACCCTAGTTAGGGCCTTTCACAGACCAGTGAGCAATCAAAAATGGATATCTCTCGATCCCCTGCACTTGAAGAATTCAAACCAAATTTAACATTCCACTAAGACACTGCATCAACTTTTCCCCCACTTCAATGGTGCATTGGGATCTATACAGGGTCGTACAACTCTAAAAATCAGTTAGAAATATAGAAAATAGTTTGGATTTTATTGATTTCAATGCAAAAACTTTACAAATTGTTCACTCCCACTGTGGAGAGAGGTTTTTCCTCCATTAAATATAATTCCCAAGTGGTTCCAACTGAAAAATGTGGTTGTGAACATTGGGATTCAAAAGTTGCACTTAGCAACTTTGACAACTTTTAACAACTTTTTGCAAAAGTTGTCAAAAATAACTAAACTTGTAAAGTTCAGTGTTTTTACTCCATAGGGGATATTAGAAGGCCTAAAATGACATTCCTACCCCTCCTTAGGTCCCCTAGACTATTTTAGTCTACTCGACCCAAATTTTCCAATTTGACTAAGGTGGACAACTAAGTTTATAACATCACTTAGTGTCCCCTTGTCTTACATTTTTGGACTTTATTGAGAACCTTGGATCTAAGATCCAATCATAACCCTAACCCTACTTTTTTGGGTCCACTAATGTGTGTACCATGGATTAACTTGAGGGTACTCCTGCACCATTATGCTTTTTGACCAATATCATATCCTCCACTACTACATGGAAGCAAATAGAGTTGTAGATGGTCTTGCAAATAAGGGCTACCTATTAAAATCAAATGGTATAATTTATTTTGGTAGATATATTATGGATGATCCATTCTTTTAGTCAACCATTATTAATGATCTTCCCTAGTGATGTCAAGATTGAGGGACCTTCAATTTCATTCGATTACGACCATCCCCTCCATCCTTGGTTTGGGGGTCTGTAGATCTTCCTTAGGGATCTGGTGATATGGAGTGCATGGAGAATAATCAAAAGTATAGGTTCACAAATTAAAAATGGGTGTATGCACCAAGTTATGGACCAAAAAAGTGGACACATCTTTAAAAAAAATTCAAATTTCATATAACCCGATCGGGTTATTGAATAACCCGATCAGGTTATTGAAATTTCAAAATTGTACTAGGCTTGGTAACCAAGCCTAAACAATATTATTAAAAAAATTAAACTTTCTAAGAACCCGATCATGTTCTGAGATGTTTCAATTAACCCAATCGGGTTATTAGACATATAATTTTCCTAATAACCCGATTGGGTTATTAGATGTTCCTAATAACCTGATTGGGTTATTAGAAACATATTAGTTTTTGGACAGCCCACAACTTAGGCCATTTCTAACACCTAAACTACAGAGTAGCAGACCCTAGAAGACCAAAAATGCCACAAAACCTGATCGAGCTTTGAAGAAAACAATAAATCTTCAACAATTTGCACATTTCCAAACTATGGCGCCCCGTAAGAAAGGTAGGTATTAATTTTTTGGTTTTTTTTAATTGTTTTTTTGCATTTTTTTTATCAAATTAGGTTATGATATTGATTTTTTGTTTTCTTTTAAAGTAATTTCATAACAGATTAATCAAAAAACCCCATAAGAGGCAAAATAAATGAAAGACCACCCCCCGTAAACCCTCCTCCAAATTCCCCTCATCCACCACCATGGCCACCTATAAAACCTCCTCAAACTTCTCCTTGTCCACAACCACCTCCACCCGTAAACCCTCCACATGTGCCATTAGATCATGTAAATGCAACACAAGAGGACCTCGTGCAATGCCTTAACCAAAATAGTGCACAAATTAATATGTTGGTCAATAGGTTGAAGGCTTTCGGTCTTCATCATCACTCTACCCTCGCCACTACATTAGAAAAAATGTCCAATAGTGCAAATGAGGTGTCTCAAGAGGTGAAAAAATGGGGTTCATGGAGGGATAGGTGTCATACATTTTATGCTGATGGTTTATCATATGAGGATGTGAAAAGAAAAGGCATAGAAAAATGTGACATATGTGCCCTTTTTATCGATCCTAATGCTAGAAATTCCCTATAAGTTAATACAAAAAAGTTTCCTATACATAGGTGTGTTCATAGGTGGTACATGGTATTTGACCAACCACCTTGTAATAATAATGAGGTTCCTTTATATTTTTTTAGGAAGCTATACTGTGATTTTATCATTCGCGAGAAGCCGAATTACTTTGATTTTCATGAGTTCCAGGGTAGAGGGAGAGGCACTACGAAGGATAGAATTGGGGCACATAGGATTACCCGACCACAAGAGAGGAGGCATACTATGAGAAAACCCCTCATTCATGTTGTGGTCCCAGTAGTGGTGAAGGATTCTATGGATATACAGACTCTTCATGCAGCTGTATCATTGACTGATTTTATTATATAGCATGGCAATCAGTTAGTTGGAGAGGATGGATCAGTGTTTGTGCCACCTCTATCTTCATCAGATGCACCAGTCGGATCATCCCATCCCGCGCCAACTCTATCATCATCGGATGCACCATTAGGATCATCTCATCCTGTGCAAGCTCCATTATCATCATATACATTTGCAGGGTCAGCCCAACCCATTGAGCATATCTGCATCAGTTGTAATGGTATATGTGATGGGGTAGATATCCAAGTGAGTGTGGTTGGTTCAACATCCCATTTATGTGTACATTGTAGAAAAAGATGTCAGGCATCCACTACTGAGGATGTGGCCCTCACAGATGATATGTTGTCGATGGTGTATTCTACAAAGCCGACACAGGTTTGTTTAAATTTGTGTTTTGACATGTTATTTTAATTAATTACCTAAATATGTTAAAAGTAAATAAAATTTTATGTATGGAAGAATCTAAATTGATACATGAATAATATGCATTGCAGAGTGTAGCTGGTGGTACAAGAACACTAAGGAGTGCTTGTTCTAGTTTACGTAGACGGGTAGCTCAAACACCTGAGGTAATGTATTATAAATATTCCTAATATAGAATACTACGTTATTTTGAAAATATCATATCTTAATAATTTGTATGGTGGTGACTTAGTGTATTTTTGTTTTCTATTGCTTTATGGTCAAAAAATTATTTCTAATGTAATTCAACTCAAGGAATTCACTTCCTTGTCTAGCCATCATGACTCAAATTGATTTGAACTCCCGCCCTCCATCCTTAGACTCAATTCAACCAATGTTTAACTCATGCATAGACTCATACCCCAACCAATCACTTATTGGCTTCTGAATCAACCTTGAACATCATTCAAAAAATCCAACCATCATTCTTTTACTCTTATTTCTTGTTCAAAATCATGAATACAATCTCTGATTGTTCATTGATTGTGATTATCCTTAATCCTTCAATACACCTCCATGGCCTTTTGAAGACTCCCAACATATATGATGCATTGGTGGTGGTTGGTGACCTCACTGATCATGTCTGACAACAATCCATCTCCTATTTGTAAATACTTCTCACTTCCAAAGCCCCCTCAAGGACTCACCTTCTAGGCTACCCCAAGTGCCCCTAGTGCTTCCCAAACACCATATCTTCACTCATGGCTTAAAAATTAATTTCAACTCCATAGATAATCTCCTTATGACCTATCTACCATGTTCCATCAACCCATTAAGTCTGGATAACCAATCCCTTACCCAACTCTCACATTCAGCCCTTAAAGCTAGTAGCCCACACTAGTCACTATTTTGTCCTTTTCTCCAACATTCCTCAAGTAACTAAGGAAACTAAAACATGATTCAGATACCCTTTTGGGGTCTTTAAATCCTCCCCAAGATTTAGTATATACTCCTTTGGACCATACCCAAGATCCAAGACTCATATAACCTCCAAACTAAGCCTAATTCTCCTCATTTACATATCAACCCCTAGATCCACTTACTCTCATGACTCCAAAGGCTAAAAAAGTACTTCTAGGGGTTAGGAAACAACATATTTTCAACCCTCCAAGGCTCTATCCTTTATCTATGGCCTTAGCCACTAAACCCTCACTTCTAGGATCACACACCTATGGTCTGATCAAAAGGACCTCTACAATCCACTCTAGGCCAAACCAACTGCATACACACTTCACTATAGACCCCCACATGTAGAACCCATCATAAAACCCCTTCATCCTCAAAGCAATCCACCTTATAACTGACTGGTGTCAAATCAGGGCATGTTCTTTGTCAGTAACCACAACCATCCTTGGTTCTTCAAACACATTCTTCCATCTCCTGCATAAGATAAGTATGGAAAAAGAAATATGTTACATCTTCACTCTCTCCCATCAATCATAGTGACTACAGAGGGTGGGAGAGATTCAGCATTATGAATCTTCAAAACAATGAAATGAAGACTGTGTTTAACCAATCACTGGTTTGAAGACACCAATCCAATATTCTTCAACTAAACATAATGAATGATAAAAAGAATGCAAGGGAAAGTGAAAAAATAATGAATGAAATGTCCCATATCATTCCTACATTGATATCACACTTCAAACTACCATTTCAACTCACTATTCAGAATGTACCTGTGAAACAATGAAGGAATTTGCAGAAAATAGTTTTGTTTTATTGATTAAAAACTTCTACATTGCTTGTCAATACTCCACCATCTCCACACACTAACTCCTCATGCCTACACTTTCTCTACAAAGCCTTACAAGGCTAGTTATCTCCCTTCGTAACCGTAACATTCAGTTACATGATTGTTACAGATTAGTTACATTTTAAAATTTGTTGAGATTTATTGTCTAGTTGACACTAAAGTGTCAAATTCGACAACTTACAACCATTTAGTCTTCCACAACATTGTATTTACCTTTCTAAAGGTTCATAACCCTATCAAACTCCTAAAAACTCTTATATCCCCTTACAAGCCTTACTAGGCCTAAATTGCCAACATGGGAAAACTATGACTTTTGGCACTCTTAGCCCTAACCTTTGACCCCCACGAATACAATCTAGACCATCCTTCTCTAATTGTGCCTACAAATTTGTTAAAGAATAGTCTTGTGTGTGAAAGAAGAGTTCAAAATTTTATATTATAATAATGGTTCATAAAATTTGATTATAAATTTGTGATAATAGAGTTGTGGAGCATAATCATTTATGGAATTCAAGTGAATCATAATCTTCATTGTAAACTATTTCTTATGTATTTATTTGGTGTTTTATAGGGCTTGTCAGGGGCTCAGATTTTTGAGATTGAGGATGTCACCCTTTCTTCCATTGACTTTGGCTTAAAGAGATATGTGGTATCATTTTTCGCACACCTCTTATTTATAGTTTTAATTAAATGCATGCGGTATCATATTATTTCTCTTATGTTAACTTTGTTTTTGTTAGCCTACCCCACCAAGATCGAGGTCATTAGGAAAGAGGAAGAAATCATCAGGGACATTGAAACAAAAAAAGGTAATTAAGTCCAATTTAAGTATATTTGTTGAAATGTATTATGGACATTTCAATGTAGTCTATATTAATGAATGCACTTGACTTGTTTATTGTATACATGTAGAATCAATTGGGTTTCACTGAACTGATGAATGCCCTAGACATTGCTGATGTTCAAGAGAGGGAGGAGGTAACATGTTTTCATATTTACTTTCAATTGCATTCTTATTTGTTCAAAATATTTTATAAATCATGCTCCTCTATTAGTATGTCATTTTATATGACTTTTCATACAGGAATTGGTCATAGCTGGCTCAGATGAGGTGAACCCTTCTCCACTTCCTATGGATCCCTTGCCTAGCACAGGAGATCTAGTTGCGGTATGCATTTTATTTTCAGTCCATGCATTTATTATTTTTTTGTATTTCTTATTTATAACATGTATTTTGTATTGTTTTTTCTATTGTAGGACCCTTCACCACTGCCCGTCATTCCTCTACCTAGCCATTTTTATAGGAGTCCCTCTTTCCCACTATGGAGCCCATTTTGTTTATCAGTCAGCCCAAGCATAAGAGATCCAGTTGAGGCTTCAATATGAAAATTACAACCCAATATTTATGTATTTTGATATTATTTTGAGATAATATATATGGCTTAACATTTGAATTATTCTTGTGCAGAGACTTAGTGAACCAAGTGTTGCTATGAAGAAGCTAAATTTTGACGATCCACCTCAGTCATAGATATATCGAGACATCGTATAGATCTAGTTGTGGTCATTGAATGACCAAATTATATATATATATGTGTGTGTGTGTGTGTGTGTGACATTTGTACATTGTATATATCGACCTGGATATAGTTGATGTCATTTTTTGTAACTCTATTATGGATTTGGCATGTACACCATGTATTGATATGTACGCTATTATTATTCATTTTTTTATATATGAAACTTCAAATTTGATCCTTGAATTTGTTGGTTGGATGTTTATGTCGTAAGTGTATTCTTGGTTCACATGACTTGCATATATGCATGTGTGTTTCGATAAATTAATGTACTTGTGTGTGTACTTCATGTATATTCATGTATATGACTCACCTAAATTTATGTGTACAACCTACATGAATGACTTAAGTGAATTCATGTCTATGCTTCATAATCTATGTACTACATGTTTTCTCTAGGACATAAGCAATTTTATGATTTAATTGAATTAATTCTTGATGTGCTACATTGTATTTAGATGTATCTTTCATGCTCTATATGTATGCACTCCATTACTTAAGTGAATTTATGTTTGTAGGTGTATCTTTCATGCTCTATATAATGTTCGTTGGGTACTCCTGGGAAATTATAGGGGTCTTTGGTGTAGGGCACCCAAGAAACACAAGGCATGGATACGAGTCTTCATTGGTTCATCTTCACATATTTGTAATCATGGTTAGATCCTAGAGATCAACCATTCATTTTGAGTAGATTGGTCTCATTGTAAAGTCAATCCATCTAAGGTATCTTTATAAACCTAAGGTTGATTAGACTCATGAACTATGATAGGATAAGTAGGTTTGATTTTTTTGTTCTAATAAAGCTCCTACTATAGGTTTTAAGGGTCTTCTAAGTCCTTTCAATAGGTCTAGAGGTCCTAATAGAAATATTTTGCAACATTGTCAAAAGTTGCACAAAACGTTGCAGTGTTGCTCGGTTGAAAGTTGCTCAATGGTGCATCTTTCAAACATTTCATTGTGGGACCAAACCGTTAGCTCCATCATCTCTAGTTGGCCAGGTAAACTCTAGGGGAGACCCCTTTTAACTTGCGAACCATCAAGAACATTCCGGCGCAAGTCAGACTGAAGTGTTCCCAAGGTGCACTAAGCCAAATTGGGCAGTGATTTTTGGGGAGCCATATCTCGGACCTCATGAGAGATATCAGAGATCTGTGAAGTGCAAAAGGAATTTCTTGGGAATGCCTACAAGCATGTGGCTCAGTTCTGGGAGATTCCACTCGGATTCCATTTGTTGACCTGATCTCAGTTGGTGCAAAAAGTTGCAGTGTTGCTTAGTTGAAAGTTGCCCAATGGTGCATCTTTCAAACCATTCATTGTGGGACCAAACTGCCAGCTCCATCAGCTCTATTTGGCTGGATAAATGCTAGGGGAGACCCTTTTTTTCTTGTGAACCATCAAGAATGTTCTAGCGCAAGCCGGACTGAAGTGTTCCCAAAGTGCACTAAGCCAAATTGGGTAGCGATTTTTGGAGAGCCATATTTCAGACCTCGTGAGAGATATCAAAGATCTGTGAAGTGTACACAGACCATCTTGGGAAGGCCTACAAGAATGTGGATCTATTTCAAGAGATTCCACTTGGATTCCATTTTCCAACCCAATCTCGGTTGGTGCAAAAAGTTGCAGTGTTGTCGTGTTGAAAGTTGCTCAATGGTGCATCTTTCAAACCGTTCATCGTGGGACCAAACCGTCTGCTCCATTAGCTGTAGTTGGATGGGTAAATTCTAGGGGAGACCCTTTTTCTCTTGCAAACCATCAAGAACATTCTAGCGCAAGTTAGACCGAAGTGTTCCCAAGGTGCACTAAGCCAAATTGGGCAGCAATTTATGGGGAGCCATATCTCGGACCTCATGAGAGATTTTAGAGATCTGTGATGTGCATGAGGACCATCTTGGGAATGAATAAAAGCATGTGTCTTAGTTCTGGGAGATTCCACTCAGATTCCATTTGCTGACCCGATCTCAGTTGGTGCAAAAAGTTGCAGTGTTGCTTAGTTGAAAGTTGCTCAATGGTGCATCTTTCAAACCATTCATCATGGGACCAAACCGTCTTCTCCATCAGCTCTAGTTGGCTGGGTAAATGCTAGGGGAGACCATTTTTCACTTGCAAAATATCAAGATCATTTCGGCGCAAGTCAGACCAAAGTGTTCGCAAGGTGCACTAAGCCAAATTGGGCAGCAATAGAAGTAAAACAATTCAAACGTCCACAAAACATAACATATAACACCATAATTTTGATTGTAATAGATGTAAAATAATTGAAACATACAATACATGGAAAAGATATAATATTAAAATGAACATACATATATAAATACAATGCATGACAAAGATATAATATGAAAATGAACATACATACATTAATACTAAACATGAACCATTATTATAGTTTAGAGAAACATGAGATATCCACTGCATGAGTCATTGTTATAATTGTAATACACAAAATGTGGACCCTTGGTATATACAAATAAACCCATGGCCACTTTTATATACAATTTGATCTTCTTTCAATATACAAAATGTGGTCTCCAAATATGCATGCGGACCACTTCATAGTCATTTATATTTACAAAAAAGAAAAGTTAGATTGTTTCGCAAAATTTATATACAAAATTGTCAAAATAATTATAGCATTTGTAGAATGATTCTTCATGATGGCCCATAACTAATTGAGCGAACCTTCTAGATCGGCTCTAACCCTTACTGCGTCGTGTATTGCCTTGTGTTCAGATTCACGAAGTTTCCATAAATTCTTATTACGAGGTCTACCAGTATACTTTATCAATTCAATATTTGTTGCAACAAGAAGGTTTGAGTAATGCAAAATATGTCTATGTGTCTCATAGTCCTCAAACAACCAATTCTTGGATTTTTTGATAGGGTACCTGCATTTCATAGAAGCATAATTGAATACAAAATTCAACATACAAAGTGTAATATAATGATGGTAAGAGGTCTCAAAGTCATCAAACAAGAACACATTATATTTTGATAGCATAATTTCTAAGCCATGTCCCTGTCACAACAACGCATCCTATTGGGTACTCAATACCCTCTCCATCAATGACTGTAGTTGTCAATTTATTTTTTCCCTCAATACAATGACACAAAAAGTAATCAGTACCTTCCTCATTATTCTCATCTGTAACAACTACATATACATGACCTGCAATTTATAGAGGGATAATTTAACACCCTAAACACTTAAGAAATTGAGCTAGGTTAGATATGTGATCAAAATCTACTGATGCTTCAAACTGGCTCAATTGTAGTGCTCTAGGAAGTTGATATGTATCAAGTAGTTGCAAAGGTGTATAAGACCATTCGTCAACCCACTCTTTTGATACACATTCCTCCCACACAAAATTCATACAAGAAAAACAAAAACATGCCATTAATCTAGTATATTTATACCCAGTGATGCTGCATTTGAACTTCTAAATGAGTTCATGTCACTTGATACTGTAAGTGTACAAAAATCTAGATAGTTTCTAATATTAGACTCGTTTATCAACCAAAAAAAATCTATTAACCATAGAATTACCTTCATTACCTATTCCCATTGTAGATTTGCACCATCACACAATTGTTTGTGTATTTTTTAACTCTACACCACCTTCGTACTTCAATTCCGCTATGGCAAGAGCTCTTTTTACACATGCACCCGCACCATCATGCTCGCCTTTTCCATGCCCCACCTCTGTGAAATTCCAAAATTGTTGAATGCCACTTGTCATGTGCATCCTAATCAACCAGTAGAATATCCTTGCATTCTTTAATTGTGAGGTGCAATTATCTGACCATATTATGTGTTGGTTGTACTCAATACCTCTTTCCCTTAAATTGTTAGGGAGCCTCCTTGGTAACCTTCTGAGTTTTCTTGAAACTCTTAGTAGGCCTCTCTCTCAAGGCCTCTAGGGCTTCCTCAATCCACCCTTCAACACTTGGAAGAATCAGTTCTTCCTCTCCAACCAAGGAAACTACCTAACTTGTCAAGGTCACCATTCTTGTGTTCTACAAGAACTTTCCACTCAAACAACTCCAAGCCCTAAACTTAAATTTGGATTCACAGGAGGGTCAGGGCTTCAAAATACTCCATCTTTGGATTGCAACCCAGCTCTAAAACCATCAAATTGGTCCATGTTCCCATCGAGTTCTAGATTCTTATTTTCTAGACCTTGTAGCCTTTTTGCAAATTAGGCCTCCTAGTTTTTAGGAAACCTCAAAAAAAGAAAAAATATCTCAAAGAACCCCAAAATATCTTCCAGTAGTCTTCAACTAAATCAAAAACCCACAAGTATTTTCTAGGTCTTAGGGTACAGTACTGTCCGTACACTGTACTTCTTGAAAATGGCTTCTTTCTTGTTTTTGGACCAGTTTGAGGTCTTGGGCTTCAAAACTCATCTTGTTGGATCTTTGGGAACTCCTCCACCTTAGGGAACACCTGAAAAACATCCCTCAACACAGCCATGGCCTTCTTGGCTCATGAGAACACCCCCTGCAATTTTTAAACCAACTGTCACTTGCTTCCTCTAACTGGGCTATGAGTTTAGCTCGCCTAGGGCAAGTGCTTAAAAATACAAGCCAGCACTTTGAGAGCTCCTCCTTCCATATAATGGTAGCTCCATGGACCTAGTACCCATTTCTAGATCACTGTATAGAACCAATGGTGGGAAGTGGAATTAGGTCCACATCTCTGCCCCTTGCTCAAAACGGGACAACAAACAGTCCCAAACTGAAAGAATTTTTAAACCACAAATAAAACACGACTAAAAAGAAACTTAATGAATGAAAAAGATTAGTATCATGCAGAAAAAAAACCTCCAATGATCACAGCAAAAAAACTAATCCATTCTAATACAAAGAAAACCCAAAATGCTTCAAATCTGCTGTTTTTTCCAGAAAAAACTCTTGCTCCAAATAGCAGTCCGTACAAAATGAATTCCCACCCTCACAATTAGGGTTTTTCCACCTTATATGGCTTAGACACACATGTTCCCACCCTTCTATGGGTTCAAAACTCTTAAAATCTTGAATTTCTTTAGACAACAAAATGTTGTCAGCAACTTTGAAAAGTTGCTCATGTTGCATATCAACATTTTTCATTTTTTTAGCCATTAACACTTTTTAAGTGTTTTCTTCACCAACCTACCTTAGCTAACTTTAGTTAGACTAACTAGGGTATCTATGGACCCTAAGTAACACCATGACATCACTCTTCCCATTTATGACATCATTAAGGTTAGTACACTAAACAAGAGCCAAAAAGAGCTAAACTAACCAAAATGAAGCATAAAATGAAACCTATCTAAACTACTCTTGGTCAACATGACCTTATGTATTTACATTTCCCTACTAGAGGGTCTTACACACAATAACACACTAAAAAGACAAGAGACCACCATATTTGATGGCATCTCAAGGGTGCTCCTGCACCATAAATTATCATAGAAAACTTTGAAACAACCTTGTACAAACTCTGATGAATGTGTGCGATCATCACTGATGTAGAAGTGATACTCTCTTAAAACCTTTCTATCTGTGTCTGTGCTATCATGTGCATGCAATAATACTATATGTACAAAGATTGTCACTTGTATAGAATGGTAATACAATGCTTGCACTTGATTCTAAGGTTTAAGTGTATAATTCTCAGCAAAATCAACAATGGAGACAATAGTACCAAGGGGAAAAGTGTCTTTACATATCTTGAATTTCTCATCCAACCACTTAGATCTATGTTAATGACGTATGTACTCATAAACTAGTTTCTCTATAAATATATTCATAAAATCAGCTACGCATATATCATTTTTCACTAACTCACACCTCTTAAGTTCTTTTCCATCTTTTAGACCATAAGTTACTGTCTTGTATTTTCCAAAAGAAACTAGTGTATTTCCAATCTCATTTGTGCTCTCTAGATGGTGACATATCTGAAACTTTCTCATACCACCACATGCACTACAAGATCCATTCAAACATATCATCTTATAATAAATGCAACCATCATCTCGATTGCATAATGCACTTGACATAAAATATCTTGATGATGTAGGAGGTTCTTGAAGACCACATTCTTGCAAAATAGTGTTAGTGTGCAAAGCACAACAAACATGATGATATATATCATAATGCATGGAAAATTCAATATGTACCCTGCAACAACATGTAGTGTGCACATGATTAATCTTGACGTAAAAGGGTTTTGTCATTTCAAAAAAACTTTGACTAATTTTAATTTGAGGAAACCTTTGGAGGAATCTTTCATAAAATTGTGTTTGTGCCATATCCAAAAAGTGTTTTGGATGTGGCATACAATTTGTAGATCCGATTCTCCTCCTAACAACGTCTCTTTGGTTGGGTGAAACCCTTGTGTTGTCATGCCAAAAATTTTTAATTAATGTTCTTAATCCATCAATGACAACCTTGTCCTTGCGTGGAGTCTACCTGAGAATGAACAAAGAGAATTAGTGTTTGGATCCTCAATTTTCCCTCACCTTTGTAAGGCTCTCCGTAATGTTGATCAACCTATCCTTAATGACTTACTTGTTTTTCTTACTATATGATATTTTTTCATTTCCTTTCCCATTATAGTGTATGTGACAACACGTCGAGTAACATTAGCATCTTTACTGCGTGATTGTGAACCAATGGCTTGGTATGCATTGAATAGATTTATCACAATGATTCTCTCAGTACTATTTTTAGATGTTCTCAACCCCACAATTGTCATTGTCTCTCTAGATTTCAGATTCTTAATCATTTCAACAACTACTTGACATCTTCCACTTTGATTTAATTTTTCAAAATAGTTATTCCAAATATTTTAAATAATTCTTCTACAATTTCTTTCTGACATTTTATCATGCATTGGCCTCAAAATATTTTCATCAATGTCAATTCAAAACTTTGGTTTTCTATGAATTATTCTAGGAGGTGCTAACACAGTTGCATCCTCTACATTTTCATTAGATGAATTAGGTGCATTTATCCTCATCAGTTCAATTGGTGTATGTTGATGATTTTTATTTTCATTATGTGCATTTTATTCATTAATGACATCAAATTGAAATGGTGTATTTGTCACATTAACATTAACATTTTCATCACTTACGTTGCTTGCATTTGATGATGTACATTGTCGTATTCTCCTCATGCGCTCCCTTTGTCTTTCCTTTTCTATCTCTCGTTGTTCAATTGTTCCTCTTTTGTTCTTTCCCATTGTTCATATTGAATGGACCCTACGAATAATATCATGAACATAGAATAACATGTGAACATCAAATACAAAAAATAAGAAC
>MU227328.1:474567-498054 GCA_018584345.1 Thuja plicata | reverse complement strand
TCATCTTGTAAGATGAATTCTCGACTTTATCTTCATCAGGTTTACAATTTGTCAACTGGGTAGCTTTATAATTTTCACCATAATCTCATACGTCTTCTTAGCTTTCTAACCATATAAATTTTTCTATGTTTTGACAACATTAGCATAGTAAACTTTAATTTTCTTTACTAGTGTCTTGATTGTCCTCACAGACATATGTCTACCATTTTTTTAATAACTTTTAAAATACTTAATCAAATTACAAATAAATTAAATATTATTGTTCTACACTTGATTCTATACACTTTTTAAAAAAAATTCATTTTCGATTATCTTGATGCAAGTTATGCCCAGCGCACAAACGAGTACCAAAGTTTCAGGATGCGATCACTTCAAAAAATCACAGAAAACAAAATACTCATCATAAAATTACAAAAAAATACACAACTAAATCTCACTCTTACCTATCATCCTACCAAAGGGATTTAAAAAATACTGAATATAACTATACCTTTTGTACCATGCACGAAAACAACTATGTTATGTTTTTCCAAAAAAATCAAGAACATGTTTTCATGCGTGCGAGGTTTGACCCTCTTAATCTTATCGGGTTTTAAAAACAATTAGTGTTCTAGAAACTAGATTTAGAGTACTACAATTTTTACTTTTTACACATCTTATTTTGAGTGCATCACCCTCACACTCCTGTTCCAAGTTTAGGTTTACCCGATTTCAGAAAAAATGTGTCAACTTATACCCCCTTTTTGGTCCACAACTTGGTGCACACACCCAAATAGCATGTGATGATAGAATTTCTATTATAATTGTTCAGTCAAGATGCATACCATTTCATTTACTTTCATTCTTTCTTAGGTGTCTAGTCATATTGGTTATTGAGTCATAGTCAAGTGTGCTAGGTTTTGGTGTCAACATTTTGTCATATTCACATTGGGAGTTGTGTGTTTATTATCTTCGTTAGATCAAACATGCACATGGCTTCAAAATTAGTATGCAAAGAGATGTGTCATTTCAAGATACGTACTATATTCATATATTATTGTTGTGGCTTAAATTTGGAGTTGTCTGGATTAATTTTCAGTGTTGTTATAATTTCACAAACATTCATGTATTCCCCAATTGTAGCTAAAGGGCTCTCTTACGTACCTGCATTAGTGTATTTCTAGTAGTTTATTTTTCTAGATATTTTCATGATTTACATTATCTTGGAACCCTTGTTCATGGTACATATTACACCATTTGTTTGTCTTCATGAATGTTGTGAGTAATGCCAGGGATTTTTCAGTGGTCTGAACTTTTTAGAGTTGTGTTTAAGGTCATCAAATTAACCATAATATAATTAGTGGCATTGCACATGGTTGTTAAGGATGTAAATCAAAGATGGTTACAAATGTTAATGAAATCTTAGTGGTTTGTGTGAAAAGATCTATGCTCAAGTTTAGTGACCTGATTGCAAACTTCTAATGGATGTCAAGTCTCCTTTCATGTCCTTGCAACAATGTTCTTACAACTAGTTACATTTCCAAAGATTCTCTTGATCAATTGGTGCTTTTTATTTTCGTCTAAGTAGTTTTCTTAGTGTTATGTTTAGTTTGTGTGTTGAGGATTGAAAGTATCCCCTCCAAGATTTGGTCTTCCACCATCTACTTTATTCATTTGACCAGCTTAATCTGGTTGTGTGTGTGTGTGTGTGTGTGTGTGTGTGTGTATTACTTTAAGTATTTTATATATTAACTCTTTAATTTGATATATTATATACCTTTTGTGGTTTATAAAAAAAACTCATGAAAATGAATCGTAAAACATTGTTTAGATTTGCCTATTAAATATATCTATATAAACTAATAATATATTTTAAAACACTAAATTAACATTAACTAATAAAACTATTAAACTTAACTTGGACAACTTGACTCGATGTCTTGATGATTTTTGTGCATAACCTTCATTAACTCCTTGGCATAAACATGCAACAATTTTTAATCCAACCATAAATGTAACTTTTAGATGGTCAATACAAGGAGATACCTTCAAGTGCATGATGAAATAACCAATGAGGGAAAATTTTGAGTCACAAAAGATGTGAGGTATCCTTCCAAAAATACTTCATCTTGGCCACACGTCACTATATACATATAATTAGTTTGACGGATTCCAAATCAATGTTTGTTTGCCAGTTCATCAATCTCCTCAGTAGTGATATTAGTTATAGCTTCTGCATGGGCATGCAATACACTCTAATAAAATTTTTGGCACAATATTCAATCTGAGAGTGGTGCCACAACCATTACAACTCAATGGTCACCTAGTATTGTTTTACTCTCCTATGCTTTGTTTGCAAACCCCTACACATTACAAGTGCTCTCATGATGGTCAAGAGGGGATGGTGGATATCGATAGCCATTCCATTCCCCACCATGTCAAATGGTGATCAATAGCTTGAAACCTATCCTCAAGTATAGAGATGACAATTAGAATGATTGCAATCATATGTCATCTTGCAACAAAAAAAATGTTTCTCTTTAAGAGGCAGAAAGGTCCAAATCGGTGTTGGTTAGAAATCAATGGATGAATTATTTTTTCCTACAAAGGTGAGTTGTATCACATTATTATTCTCACACACAATATATATCTTTTATAATATTAAGTTGTTTCTCAACAACTTAATATTAACTTACACAACTTTATTTAATAATACAATGACCTAAACACTAATTCGTAACGTTTTAGCATTTAGGACCTACAACCATTAGTTAAACTATGAAACCATCTACTAATGCTATGTAGGAAGGATAACACTAGCTCTAAAATCATTGCATATGACAAAGAAGAGATCTCTTGGGAGATGTATTCCATATAAAAATTATCAAGAAGAGATAAAAACAAAAGGAGATCATGCTATGGGAGGAAAGCGATGAATATCTACTCCACCCAACAACAACAACATGAGAACTACAAGAAGAAAATGCTTGCTTCCTATCACTCCAAAGAGATAACTACAACATTCAAAACTCACAAAATATTAGCCAAATTGGATTTACAAAACTACACGATAGATACAAGTTTTTATATTGAAGCTCTAAGTTGAAGGACTCAACACTAAATGCTCAACAACTAGCCTAATAATTCCAGCACACAACCAATAGATGTCCTTATAAATTTCTTAAATGGGCGCCTAAGGAGGTGACCTTCAAAATTATCAAAATGGAGGCCAATAGAATGTCCATTCCATCCCACCCTATCATAGCTCTTTTCCTTCCTCATGTGGATGCCAATATGGGTATTTTCCTTATTTTGTCTTGTAAACAAAAAAAATGTGTCGACTCACTGAAAATTACCTTTTTCTTAGACATAGGCTATAAATATTATATAAATTCATCCCCCTATATTTCCTCAAGGAAAATTTCTATAGTACATGGAGACCTATCCTAGCGTATATTTTAAATTATTCGCCTGAACTTAACTAAAATTAAAAGAACAATATTTTTGGTTGATGCAAGATTTCTCTATGCCTATCGATGCTCATGCATCAAAAAGATAGGTGAACCCCTAATTCTCAAAGGATAGCTTATTGTAGCCATCTAACTAATTATTTCAAGTCAAGGGTCAAACAAGAACCACTCTCAAGTCATTCCTTTAACTCACAAAACTTGACCTTCAATGCCAAAATGGGTGATGCAATACTTGATGAACCTCCTAAGAAAACCATCTTCTATTTCCTCATTTCTAATTAGGTAGGGCATGTTTCCATTGAAAACATCCCATATTCTACCTTACCAAACTTTCATCGTTTGAACATAAAGGAATAGGATACATTCTTATTTGAATTTGATGTCCTTTTTCCACGTTACAACTACACTATAAATGCACACAAATTGAATTTTTTTCCAAATAAGATATAAAAGGGATTATTGAGGAGGTAGGAATGATGAATATACAACTCAATAAAGGTGAAACAAATAAAAAAGAAGAGACCCTATATAATAAACTCCAACACAAAGGATAAAATAATTATAAAGCTTGAGAAAATCTTAGAGGCTCCCATTTTAATCTTTCTAGATTGGGACACACCATCTCATGTTCATGTGGATGCTTCAAAAATAGAAATTGGAAATATCTAAGCACCACCTTTAGGGAACAAGGATCATCCCATGGCCTATGAAACTTGAAAACTTTCTCAAGAAAAGAAAAATTACACTACTGTATAGAAAGAGAAGCTCTAGAAATGGTGTATACACTCCATATTATTCAATTTATTCACCATCACAATATACTCAGACCATGTACCATTAAAATATATACTTAAAAACTAGAGATGTAAGGAATAATATGTAGATGGTTGTTATTATTTCAAGAATTTGATTTTAGTATTATGGTCAAACGAGGAGTGAAAAAAATATATCCTAATTATGTATCCAAAATTAAAACAAGAGAGTACAATAAGAAAAAGGAATCATGAGAGATTGATCATATTTCCTATTGCACACTCGGTAGGAAGATGACTCAATAATCTCAAGAGAACTTAAGCACTAAATGAGTACAAGGATCCTTCACATGTGGATGATTAGATGAGTTGAATTAGAGGAATATGATTGGGTGGTGAAAGACAGAAGACCGATTAGGAAAAATTGACAAGTTTTAGCATATATATTATAAAAAAAATTAGATTGCAACCTATAGTGACCTGAAACAAAAAGTAGGAAACATAAATAACTTTTCGTTTCAGTTAGAAGCAAAATTGGAGGGTATAAATCACCTGAGTCATTGTATACTCGGGTATAGATCGTCTGATCCATTGTATACCTTGCAACTTTATCTGGAAATTTCCTAGATTGTTCGTTGGTTCTTATACTTCCCAAATTTACTCTGGTAGGTTCGCCACTTATTCCTACACATAGAAAAATAGGGAAGAAGCTTGTAAAGAGGGGTTTTCCTCAGCCAAACCCCGGTTTAGAATTAATCTTGATATGAGATAAAGTAAATGAGAGCATGGTGTCATATAGAAAAGGATAGATCTGAGAAATGAAGTATATCATACCTTGGTAATGCAAATTATTCTTCATATGTAATCAAGTATATTAATGCAATAGCCTTGACTTAACACAAAAAACCCAAAAGGAAATCATGAAAGACAAAACCTTGTGTAATGGATGTTGTAGTTTGCAACAGTGCTTGGGATGAGAGGGAGAATGAAGTATGTAGATGAATGATATTCTTCCTTGATGGTTGACTCCTTTGATTGGCCTTCAATGAGGGAAAGAAATTCAATCCATGAAGAAGAACACCTTCAATGCTTGATATCTTGCTTCAGAATTCTAGGATGCAAAATCTTCAAAGAACACATGGAATCTTGATCTTGGTTCCCAAAATGAGAGGAAATAGGGTGCTCTTATGCCTCTCTCAACATTTTAAGGCTCAAAAATTAGAGTAGGCCAACATCGATCAATAAATCCCACTAAAACATCTCATTAAGACACCTATTTGAATTTGGACCCAAATTTTGGGTATAGAATGCCCAAAGTGTTCTATACCCAGGTATAGATCAACCAAGACATTCTATATGAGGGGAAATATGCTAAAATTTGAATGGGGAGTTGGGAATGAGTAAAAGATGTCGGATTACAAAGCACATTTGATTTCGAGGCCTAGAAGAAGCACGAAGACCACAAAATAGTAACATAGGGCCTATGCAAGCTAATAAATGATTGAATTGGAGAAATAACCAAGGAGCGCACCTAGAAATAAGGGCTCACATTGATTTTGGGTAAAATTGAAATAACATAGGACCCATATTTGAATTAAGATGCAACATGAAGTCCCATTCTTCATTTTAAAATGAAAACACACTAAGGTGGGTGTTAAACAATCATGAAATTGTACACATCTATAAGGTGCTTACAATTTATGATGGTACAAGTAGAAGAACCAAGAAACCTAGAAGAAGACTTGTTTGGCACAAATATGTTTTGGTTCATGATGTTAGAAGAGCTTCATGATGTGACACATTTATTATGCACTAGAGAATTTTCACTAAATAACTCACCATAGGATAAAATAGTACTTATGGGGAAGTCACTACCCTATATAGTGATCAAAGTGGAACTACACATAATTGGGAAATATGACATCTTAAGAAGACTGATATTTGAACATGAAAGAGAAGAGATACTTAGGGAAGCACGTGAGGAAATATTTGGAGGGCACAATTCTATAAATGTCACTACAAAGAAGGTCAAGCTTTCTAGATTATGGTGGCCAACACAAAATTTAGAAATAACAAAAAATATTCTGAGCAATGAAATACATATCAAAGAGTAGGTGGACCTAATGTAAGGGATGAAATGTCATTGCAACCAGTCCTTGTAGAAACACCATTTGAGAAAAGGACCTTATAATTTATAAAACCCATTGATCCTTTTGTGAAACATGCAAAAGCCAAATTTATAATCATTGGAGTAGAATATATGATAGAATGAGAAGCAAATCCAACCAATGATTACACAACTAAAAATACCACTATATGAAAACATAGTAACAAGATTCAGTTTCCCTTAAAGTATCACGAGTCACTAAGGTAAATATTTTGTCAATAAGTTAGTTGTACAACTATTGAGTAGTTTCATAATTACTCACAATAAGAGTAGTCTATATCATCCTCAAGCTAATAGGACAAGTTAAGCTCTTGAAAAAATTATAAGGACCACCTTGACAAAAATATGTATGGGAATAAAATAGAGAGGGATGTCAAGATTCCAATAATATTATGGGAATATATTTAAAAATTTATAAAAGGTCAACCAAATTTATCGTCTTTGAACTAGTATATGGATGAGTTCCACCCTACCTAGATCAACTTTATTATTCCAAATTTCTAACTACACTAGAAGGTCCATTAAAGAAAATATTTTAAGATATTGAAAATTTGGATGAAAATAGACTCATTGTGGTATATCATCAATATTTGAATTGTAAGAGTCAAAAAACATTGAATCATAGAAACCTAAGAAACAAAAGTTCAATAGGTGGCCTAGTCCTATTATACAATAGTAAATTTCAACAAAAGACTCTACAAGGTTAGTTGACTAAGATGGTATAGGGTTGATAAAGATATGCAAATTTTGGTTTGGGGGAGCTACATACTTATTTTTTTTATCATTTACACTATCAACTTAAATGACATTAGAGTCAATGAGGTCTTCACTTCATGTTTACGATACATACATCACTTTATATTATGTCACCATGATATTCACAAAAAGGTCTTTAGGTTGAAGGGAGGAAAAATTTTTGAGGTATCCATGGGAAAGATAGGGGTAAGTTGGATTACGTTATTACTATGTAACTAAAACCTAATGGAATGAAGGGATATAGAAAGTAGGGAAAATTATCAAGACATCAACCTAGTTGGAGAGGGGGGCACAAAAAAAGTTGTTGTGAGTACAATCTGAGTTTGAATGCTATTTAATACATGGAAGAAGGACTTATTTTTTATGAAGTTCTTATTTTTAATTCTAAATAATTGATGAGTAGGAGGAGAAGCTTTGAACTAACCAATAGGATTTGATGAGGAAGAACTCTCATACTAGCTAACCAATAATTATTACTTACGAAGAGTGGTTGCAAGTTCCCAATAAAAAATTATTGCACATCAACATTCAAAAGATGATATGAAATGTGAGAGAAAAGAACTTGATATCACCTTATTAAGTCAATCACTTTCCCTTTCACCCCTTGTTTTCAATGAATCAATTAAATTAGTTAATGACTCTTGAGGTCCAATATTAGCTTGAAAGTGTTTAAGAAATTGATTGGCAAGTTGCAAAAAATAATGGATTGAATTATTAGGTAAATAAGGAAACCAATCAAAGACCATATCTTGCAATGATTGAGGAAATATTTTCACAAAAAGAGCATGGTTCTTAAAAGTATTAAATCACTTCATAGCATGGTAAAGACTGACACATGGATATTTGGGTCTCATCTCCCATTGTACTTCTCAAAATGAAGTGTCTCAATGTTTGTTAGTATGGTATTTTTTACGATAGTATATGTCAATAGACTTTGAGTGTAATATTCTATAATTTTAGGTTTAGATTGACTTTGGTTTATATTGGTTAACTTTTGTTATAAATAGGTTACATCTTGGAAGAGTTGGTTTATGATTGGATCATTAAGAAAAGTTGTAGAATGGGGTGGACAAGATTTAACTTCATATGAATGATTTTGTGAATACAAGGGACAATACCTAGCAAGTTGTTGGAAATATTATAAAACACATAACAAACAATGTGAAAGCTTCAATTTATTAAGCATATGCAAAATCCATACAATATGGGCAATGTTGTAAGTGTGATGTATGCCTATAAATCAATCCACTTTGGGAAAAATCGTGGAAGAGATGTATGCTTCAATCCATACAAGTTAGACAATCTTGTGGGAGAGATGTATGGCCATGAATTCCATATGTGAGAGCTGATACAAATTGGCATACTCAATAGACAAGATGCATGTCACAACTTGACAAACTCATCCTAAGAGATATATGCCTATCACTCTAGCTATTGGATTCAAATTGAGCCTCTTTATTCATCTTTAAAGAAGTCGAAAGGTCATTACATCTACATTCTCATTAGAAGCTGAATGAACAATTTAGAATTAAAAAATTATTATAATTAATTGTAGATAGAATTTGGCTAAAATATATGATTTAATCTAATATACCAACTTATTTGTGATCACTCCTCCTTCAAGAAGCAATGGACCCATTGCCCCTATTTTACAAATAAAATAATAATACATTCCCAAATCAATAATAACTCTCTCATGCAACTAGACAAAAACTATTAAGATGCCCTGCAACAAGAACCTCAAACTATGGACCTATCTCAAAGTGGTACTTGTAGGAAGCATTTAATCCATTTATACCAAGAACCTATGAATTCATATCCATAGAAGAATGGGTCCTAGCGAAATATCATTCAAACATACAACCAAGGCTCCATATATCCACTGAATAATCATAACATTAAAAATCCATAAATATCGTCCATTTTGAAGCTCTGTCACTTTTGCCCTGTGAACCATAGCACGAGTTTGCTTTGCCCTGGCTATTTGATGGCGAAAGATGTTGTGTTTGCCTTCACACCATCGAATGCAATGGTAGGGATTATGATGGCCTTTTTTCAAATTTAGAGAGTTAGGTGCTACTTTTGCTATTTCTCACAGCTCCAATTGCTTGAATTATTTTGTGAATTCAGGAGACAATACCGAGTAAGGTGTTAGGAAGTATACACGTAACAAATAATATGAAAGTATTAATAACATACAAAATCCGGGTAATTTCGAGAGTGAGATGTATGTCTGTAAATCAATTCATTTTGGGCAAATTTATGGAAGAGATGTATGCCCGAATCCATACAATATAAGTAATCATGTGGGAGAGATATATGTCACAACTTGACAAGCTCGTACTAAGAGTTGTATGCCTATCACTCTGGCTATTAGATTCAAATTGAGCCTCTTTATACATCTTTAAAGAAGCTGAAAGATTACTGCATCTACATTCTCATTAGAAGTTGAATGGACAATTCAGAATTGAAAAGTCATTACAATTAATTGCAGACATAAATTGATTAAAATATATGATTTAATCTAATATACCAATTTATTTCCAATCATAACTATAGGTTGATTTGCATTTTTGATAAGTACAAGGTGGAGGTGATTGGCTAACAATGTGTTGGAAAACTAGTGGATGGTTGTTTTGAGAAATAAACAGAAGATTAGAGGAGGGTGAAACAAAGCTATATTAATTAAGCTGAGAGGCTTCCTACAGTAGCAGCAAAAGTATTGAAAAAGGGGCTGAAATAGAGTATGGTTTAATATGACAAGTTTCAGATTTAAAAAATTTTGATAATAGAATTCTGTATCGCCAGATCTCAAATTTGATAGGGAGTATTGAGAAAAAATCTTGATACTTTGGCCTTTGAAAAGAACTCTGATGCATTCCCCTCTCTCCATTCTGCCATTGATTTGTTTCCAAACTGGACAAGATCCAGTTTCAAATTGATAAGTTGGGCATGTTACCGAGGACAATTAAATTATGCCTGTTCCATTTCATCTTGCAAAAGAATATGTGTTTTAAATCTAAATTTAATTTAATTTTCTATATAAAATTGAGTCATGTATTGAATTGCAGGTTGAAGCCTATCATATTAATCATCAGTGGTTCTGATTCTCATCATAGAAATGGTTTTGAAATAAATCAAGAAAAGGTTTTGAGATTTTGGATTTTATATTTTTCAATCTGCTCTTTATTCTATATTTTTCATTTTCTTTATTCCACATGTTCTATCACGGGAGAGTCACTTTCATCAGATGACTTGGTTCCAATCAAAGGTATGTTTTTTAATGAGGATTTACAGTGTATGAAACTATACCTTCCAAGTCTTGTAATATAATTTGGAACAGAAGCTTTTTGGACAAGCTGAATAAAAATTTTGTTTTGTTTAAAAACTTATTTTTAATATTTGCAGTTAGTAAAACCAAAACCATTACAAGCTGCAAGCATTCTTGGGAACGACAGAAAAACTATTATCCATATAATGACCAACTTTAGAGTTGTTAACATCATCATTCCTAGGTACTACATTGCATCATTTGCAACCTCATAGGTGTTAGGGTTAGTAAAGGCTACCTTAAGACAAATGATGATTTAAAAATAAATTTAACTATAGATGCCCGATGCCCTTTTCAAAATACTTGTTCCTTGTTCCATTCCTATCATGTTTGCTAAATTGAAGAGTTTTATCATATTTGAAAATTATATGAATACAACAATTTCTCAAATCCTAGTTATATTCAAAATCAAACCCAGTTTTCTTTAAAGTGCACATAATCTCATCCATATGATATTCTCTTTATCTCTAAAAATTCAAATTGTGGAAAGTTAATTTTTAAAAAAGTACCTAAAGTTAATTTGTCTAATTTTCTCTTATCCACTTTCCTTTATTTCCCCATTCACTTTAACTTTGGTAAAATTAAAATTAAAATTTGATTATAAATTCTATTATCATCTTGCATATTTTTCTTATGGGCTTTTATTTCTATCATTCCCCACACTTGTCTTGTTCTCTTTCCTATTCTCCACCAGTCTCTTTCATAATATTTTGTATTTATTTTCTCATGGTGTAATAACTTGGGAGGGAACTGTTTTACTTTATATTTTTCATTTTCACTTGCATTCCCCTTTCTAGTCATTCAAGTAACATGCTCTTTTTGTTTTAGACTTGAACTACATTATAACTACATTTAAAACATGAAGCATTCGACTTGCCCACTCTTCCCAACATCCATATATACACACCATGGGCTATGAACATGTCTAAAAAAAAGAATCCCCTTTTGTTTTGCATTTAATGGTAAGAAGAATTAAGAGGAATCACAAGATATTTGTCTTCTTCTTGTTCACATGGAATAAAAAAACTCTATTTTTTTTCTTCTTGTTCATATATGCACACCATGGGCTATGAACATGTCTACAAGAAAGAATTCCCTTTTGTTTTGCATTTAATTGTAAGAGAAATTGTAACATATTTGTCTTCTTTTTGTACAACCTGAATTGGCCAAGTGGTGGAGGACTTATGCTCTTTAATAGAGGATACAAGTTCAAATCCCATAAGGGGTAAAGTATGTATACATTGTTTGTAGCATAGTTAGGTTCCTTCTACTAGGAGTTGAGGTAGTCCCATATTATTGTCACCATTTGTAGACCCAAGAATAGATCTCTGGTATTGTGGACTATAAAAGCTCATTTCCTTTCCTTTCTTTTCTCTCCTAGCAATTGAACCATTAATGTTAGCATTTATTATAGATGTTCTTTTTTGTTAAACAATTACTACTTAATTTCCATAGCTAATGCTCAATATATGCTAATTTTTAGTGGTTCAACTTATACCAAAACTTGTTAAAAGGGAATTTTTTTCCTTTTTGTCATAATTTTTGTCCTTGGTGAAATTTAACAAATTTATAGATGTTATGAAGCTCATTTCATTTTACTTTCATTGAATAGTTGGAAGACAAGATTTGATCTCACCTTATATACTTGTGTGTGTGTGTGTGTGTGTATATATATATATATATTATATATATATATATAATTTAACTTCTAATTAGTAGCTCAAAATTGAGCATTGCTTTCTGCAAAAGTTAAATTTTCACATTTCTTTGTATTGGACCTTGTTAAATTTTAAAATACACTAAGTTATAAAGTGTCAAAATTTCGGGAGGGTCACCTAAAATTGAATCGGGGGGGGGGGGGCGGGNGGGGGGGGGGGGGGCGTGTCTTAACTCATGTCTCTAAGCACTTCCACGAGGCACTTCTGTCAGTTGTGTTATTTTAACATTTCCAAACCTTCTTGTGCACTAAATCATATGGAGATAAACAATGTAGTTCCAAAATATACATTATGATCTCATCAATATTATATTATGTCGAATATTAACAATGTAGTCCAATGACATGCATTGCAATCTTATCTCTTGTTGCTACATACAAATCTAGAGACACTTCATAGAAATCATCTAGTAATTCCTTACAACAAGATACTCAAACATAGTTTCCAACACTACAAACCTGGACATCATTGAGGACATTATTCATCTTTTATACAATTCTAGCATAGAGTTTAGATGTACTTCATAGAGAGCATCTAATGATTCAGTTGGACTTCATGTGGGATTTGCATTGTAGCCATATGAAATGCATTGATATTCCACACTTCGCATCATTTGTTGATGTTCTACGTCACCTACTACATCAAAATTTAGAGACATTTCACAAAGAGTATCTAGTGGCTCTTTCTAGAAGAACAGTAGATGGAGCATTTGAGTATCATATTATGGACGAGCTAAATAACTTCTCATCTTTCTCTCTTATAGGGGAAAGTTTAATTGTACTTAGCGCATAGAAGTAGTCCTTGTGGGGCCATCACAAGTCCTTCCTTATGATCTATCTTATTCACTTGTACATTTACATTGTATCATTTCTCTTTTGAAAAAGAGTTTTGTTCTCATTGAATTTTCTCCTTTTCTTTGTATTATGAGAAATTTGTACACGGTTACCTAAAATGGCTAGTAATAAAGGACCCACCATCATCATCATTGTCTACATTACTCATGAAGTTTCACTTAAGATGGGGTGTTGGTGTAAATAGTGACTTTATCAAACTAGTAAGCTTAGAGCATACCTAGAGAGAGAGTTATTCACATTGCTTAAGTGTCCACTCAGGGACTTCTAAAATTTTGTTTCAACTCATGTGGTTGAGACATGTGTACTCACTCAATGCTACACCAATTGCATGTACAATTGTCACTTGCTCGCTCACACTTGTCAAGCGATCTTAAAAGTGTCCCATGTTTGGAGGGGTAGTTAACCATTGTCTCCTACCTTGCTACCTTGTCATCTTTGCCTAAATATGCAAGTTTTCTATGTGTATTACATACACCTTCATTGTAAATGATAGATATTGCTATTTGCGCTAATTTGGTTTCACACTTGTAGAAGGTTATATTGTACATTCTAATGTTGGCTAATTCCAGCAAGCAATACTAGGATGGGCAAGTCTAAAGGTTTGGCGAGAACCCCCCAAAAGGTTGAACTTAGATGGAAAAGCATGCTTGGACAAGAGACTTTTAAACATTAATGATTGACAATCAATTAGAAGATTGGACATGCCTTTAGACTCGAACGCTTCAAGGACCTTATATAGACATAAGGGGAAAGAAAGAACACACAAAATTGGACAAGAGGGATGTGTGAAATAATAAATAGGCATTTTGGCCTATAACATAAGTTAATACACAAAGGGGACTTGACATTTGGGATTGACGTCCACTCAATGACAATGTTTGGCTTTGTGTGTCAAGTCACTCATTTGTGCCTTATAGGGTAACAAGTATTGAAATTTTTTGGTGTAAAATTATATTTCTTTTGGCCGCCTTATTCATCTATCGACTTGGAAGGTGATTCATCTTCATACGCTTCTTATTATAAATTATTTTATAAATACATTTGGGTCCTTTGTGATGAAAATTATTTGGAGTGCTTGGGAAGTTATTTGACCTTGACTTTCATCGATTGACACTAGTTGTCATAATGTGATTTCCATCAATCAATACAATATTTGGTGGTCTCCTATCTTTAAATATCAAAATTGTGCCCTTGCTAAGACTATGTGGGTTTGTGCTTTACAATTTTTCAAATGAGCGATGGAAGTCCTCCCTAATATCTTTTCTATGGTTAGCAAGGATCTTTATCTTGGAATGAAACCAAGGCTAAATTTCATCTTCCCAATAAAGGTCATGAAGCTTTGATGTGGTTATGTTAGCCATCCAAGTTGACATGGCTGACAAAATTGGTATTAGATGTTGTAAACCTTGGTGAGAGGATTAGAAGTGGTATCTTGATAGTGCATTTTAGAATTACATTTCTTGTAAATGATACTCATAACACTCTTCCCATTTATCTATGATGCCTACTTTGAACCAGTGATGACATTTACAATCTTCATTTTTAGTTTGGTAGCATATGTTTTTGATTAAGGTAAAAACAGGTTTTGAAGGGGCCCCGAAACCTTGTACAATAAGGACTAAAAAGATTTTCAATAAAGCACTCTATAATGGAACAGAGCAAGACCACCACAAGGGTTTTGAAATAGGCTCCCTCAACCTAGACACCAAGAGGATACTAAAAAAGATCTAGTACCCAATATTGTACTAGATCTTACACAAAAAAAATGCTGCTTAGAATGAATTACATAAAGACCAGCAGCCCAATAGCTTCCAGCAAGCAGCAACACATCTGCCAGCAAAGGAAAGCACAAACTATTGGTTTGTTGTTCTTGAGCCAAAGTTGGCTCATTTTGCTCTGTGTATTCTCTTTCAAGGTCTCCCCAATCATTCTAAAATAATCCATCTGGGCATTTTCAATTCTCCATGCCATTAAGAGACTTTCAAACACCTTTGCTCCTTTTGTCCTAGTGCTTAGAATGTTTGTTTTCTTCAAAGCCTTTAACCTAGCTCGATTCTTTCTCTTGGCATATGTTGTTATTATTGGATTGGCCCCACATTCCCTTCAAGCATACTCAAATTTGACATTCTTTCAAAGTAGATTTTCATTTTAGCATCTAGAAAGATAGAAATTTTACCTTTTTTAGTTGTTCTATTGATCATTATTTTTTTGCTATACTCTAAAGCTATGTCTTGTTCTAATGTTTTATTGTAGATTCAAGTGCAAGAAAATAAATTTGCACAGTTGCCCACTTATAGGTGTTGCCGAATCATTGGGGTAATACCCCTTATATTGTTGCTAGAGTGCTTTTGACTCATGTTTCTTCTCAAAGTCATTCTCCTCCTCGAGGGCATTGTCAATGGTGCAACCATTTGGCTCATGGAACTTGATACGCTCATTTAAGGCTTTCCCTTCATCTGTTAGAAGAGATTGCGCACAATAGGGCTAGTCGTGGCCTACCTCTTGTCGCTATACTTCACCACCTTCTGCTAGTGGAAATACATGCTCACCTAACTTCAACAAGTTCCCTCTACTAGCTCTTGCTATTTCTCTTGCGTGTGTGACTATTGAGAAACTCAAGAGGAAAATATTAATAATGATCATGATGGACGAGATTCGCTTGTTGCTTCAGATCACAATAATGCACAGGGTAATTTGGATGACCAAGATTCTCCTCTTTCTTCATCTATCTTAACTCTTGCTGTTTTGCAGCTGTTTATTGTTTTTATGTTTTAACAATTCAAGTTGTAGCTCCATATGGACTCTACTCTTTTATGTTTTAACAATTCAAGTTGTAGCTCCATATGGACTCTACTCTAGGGATGTAAGTTTTTCCACTATAATCAATGACCATGTGTAACACTACTTTATTAGTGGTACTATAGACACTATTCATTAAAAAATAAAAATGAAAATTTGAAAACTTAAATGAACTACAACAATGGTGTAAGTTTGTTAAGAAAACCCTTTAACTTAAATTTAACAGATATATGTATGATCAGTATACAATGAAGGGCAAACAGGTGCCATGAAGGATATAATCCTTATCATCCTCCTCAATAGGGAGGGAAGTATCTGTTTCAGGATCATACGCTGTGTCCACCTGGTTATTCCATCTTTCCAAAATAGCACTGATTCCCTCTGATAGCCGATCCGGTCCTTCTACACTTGGTTATTAACTTCAATCCAGCTGCATCCTGGACTTTTTTTCAGTCCTCTACTTTTCATCCTTGCCCTCACTTTTTCTACATCATCCCATCTACCAGCCTCTGCATATATATTCGATAGCAGTACATAGTATCCAGTGTTTTCAGGCTCTAATCCAACCAGGTATTCTGCTACACGTTCTCCTAAGCCAATATTTTGATGGACTTTGCATGCATTAAGCAAGACTGCCCACACTTCAACACTTGGTTTCATCGGCATGTTTTTAATGAAGTCTTCGGCCTCTTCCAAGCAGCCAGCACGACCAAGAAGGTCGACCATTGATGCATAGTGCTCCATTCTGGGGACAATATGAAAATCATGAATCATGTGGTTAAAGACCTGCATTCCTTCAGCTATGAGTCCTGAATGGCTGCATGCAGACAGGATGGCAATGAAGGTTATCTGATCTGGCTGCAAGCCTTCCTTTTGCATTTGTTCGAAAAGTGCCATGACCTCCTCACCATGACCATGCACTCCATACCCCACCATTATTGCATTCCAGGAAGCTGCATCTCTTTCTGACATTTTATCAAACACTCTTCGAGCATTCTCTATGTTTCCACACTTGCAATACATATCTAGCAGGGCACTACACACAAAAACACTCGAGTTAAATCCCTTTCTGATTGTTTTAGCATGGATTTCCCTACCCTGTTGTAGAGCTGACAAGGCAACACATGCCGGCAGCACACTTGCAATGGTAATTGAGTCTGGTTCAACTCCAGCTAGCTGCATTTGACAAAGATGTTCTATGGCTTCATTTGGAAATCCATTCCGGGCATATCCTGCGATCATTGTATTCCATGTAACCAAATTGGATTTAACACCTGTACTTTGCATTCGTTGAAACAACTCAGAAGCACAGTTACAGTTTCCAATATTAACAAAACCAGCAATCATAGAATTCCATGAAACTACATTTCTTTGAGGCATTTTGTCAAACACGCGAACTGCATAACCCAGGGCACTGGATTTTGTGTACATGTCGATGAGGGAGCTGGCTACAAAAACATCTACCTGAAATCCTCTTTTAAGCACATAACCATGAATTTCTTTTCCCTTCTGCAGATTAGCTAAGCAAGCACATGCCTGAAGAATGCTCACAATAGTAATTGAATTAGGTTTCACACCTGCAAGCTGCATAAGCTGAAAAAGATCCATGGCCTCATTAACCTGCTGATTGTGCACATGCCCTCCAATCAAAGAAGTCCAAGAGACCACATCTCTTTGATACATTTTGTCAAACACTTGACGTGCGTCCTCAAGTTCCCCACATTTCGCATACATATCTATGAGAGCACTACCCACAAAATCATCAGATTCAAACCCGTACCTCACTACGCAGTCATGAACTTTCTTACCATGGAAGAGCGAACCCAGGCTTGCGCACGCCTTGAGAACGAGGGGGAATGTGAAACTATCCGGGTAAACCCCTGTCCTCTGCATTTGGTAATAGAGTATAAGGGCATCATTGCAGAACCCATTAATAATACAACACCTTATCATAACATTCCATGGCACAATATGAGATGAATGCATTTTGTCAAACAGTTGGCGTGCATCCTTGAAACTACCGCAGTTTGAATACATGCTCAGAACTTTAGAGTCTACATAGTCGTTATTTACTTGAAAACCAGTTAAGAGCATATGGGAATGTAGAATCTTACCTTTTGTTAGGGATTTGGCTTTAGTAGACGCCTGCAACAGACATGAATAAATGTTGGAGTACACTGGAATGCCGCGCTTATCCAGATCCCGCAAGATGGACATGGCCTCCTCCAATCGGCTCTCTCTGCTAAGTGTTTGGATACTGTAGCTATACATTTTGGCAGTTGTATTCATTGTGCTTAGTTATTTAACTACTGATTTTCTTATGGTTTTGATGAAGGATTTTAGGGAAGTAACATGTGTTGTTAGAATGCTTAAGGGTAATGATAAGGATGGAATCAATGTCATCGTTGAAATTGCAGAGAACCCGTAAATTAGTTGGACAGAAAATTGCTGGCCTGCGATACTGTATCATTCTCGGAGTTCCTACTTCCAACAGGCAAGCAATCTGTAAATAATTGAAATTACCGTTTTCAATCACTAAGAACTACAAACGTTTTATTTGAAAAGATTTTCTTTAAACTTAAGAAAAAGCACCCCAGCTGGGAGGCCGATTGATTGCTGGCAATGATTGCCAGTTTGCAGATTCTTTACGTCTGAAGGGAGTTCACAGCAACAGCCTACCTCTATTAAAAAATTGAAGATAGATAGTCTTCTTTTTTCAAAAGAATAGGTGTCAACATTTTTAAAAAAAATTTAGGCATATTTAAAAATAAAAGATGGGTGAATATTAGATCACATTTTAAGATTCCTATGGAATGAAGGTCGAAACAAAAAAATAAACAGTATAAATCTAAAAGTCAGTAAGTGGCAAGAGCAACAATAGTTTAAGTGTGACAAGGTTCAATCACCCAGTTTGTCCCAACATTAATGGGGTCTGAAGTGATGTCAAAAGATCTCATCCCTTGTTAGTTTTTTTCTTTTATCTTTATTGTGAGTCAGAGAAATGACCAATGGTAGTTGAGGAAACCATTTGAAAGAATCACCAAAGGACAATCGAGAAGCACCACTAGCAAACTACATAGAAGCGCTCCTAGAAGGTCACCTAGAAGTAGTACCTAAGGGAGAGGCAAAGTCGAGAGTTGACAACCACATTGTGGCACACTTTTGTGATTGTTGTTTAGATGACCAATTGGACGAGAAGCATGGGGTAGTCTAGGTATCATAAATTGATAAAATCTTGACTCTCCAATAGCATGAGAAAGAGAGTGGCCCATCCTTTGCTAGGCTTTACTTTTTATTTTTAAAATTATATATTACTTTCTCTTCCTTTTTAATTGAAACAATGCAAGAAATAAAATATACAAGAAGAGGGTCATCAAGAGACTGAAAAATTTGAGGTTTCAATTGTAATAATTTCAAGTACCAAAACAAAGCAGTCAACTATCAAACAGAGGCAAGTATAACAACTAACCCAAGGCATGCACAATGAATTATCCATAACTAGATAGAACAATAGTATTAGAATATGAATTTACAATGACTTGGCAGTTGACTGGAGCTAGCCCTCAAATAGAAACAAGTATTACAACTAGCCAAGGCTTGCAAAAGGTGTTGTACATTATTGACATAACAAAAGCATTACAATCTAAATTTAAAAATGACTTTACAATTAATTAGAATAGAAGATACCTTGTTTGTGCAGCTTCAAGACTTGATATTTGATTCTTCACAATTGAATGCTAGTCTTAGACTACTCCTTCAAGACCCTCTGCAACTAAAAACAATGTGAACAGTTTGAGAAAAGATATCAGGGTAAAAATTTACTATTTGTGTCTCCTAATGAACTAATTGACTGGAGAAAGCAATCAAACACCAGTATTTCCAAATATTAAGCAAAACATAATATCTCATTGTATATGCTACCACATTATTATGAATGCCAAGACCCAAAATAGCACCTTTCCAACCCAAACCATGTTGAAAGATAGTGGGGAAGTGATTGATGATAGCCTTTCATTTCCTTGAAGCAAATGAGTAGTCACAAAAAATATGTTTTATACTCCCATTATGTCGACAAAAAAGATAATTGATTGGTTGAACCATCATATATTTCAACCTATCCCTAAGAGTTAATTTGAAATGTAGGATTTTTCAAGCCAGCATTTGAACATTGATCTCAATTTGGGACCTCCATATTTGGCCCCTTAACCTTATCCATGTTTTTTCATGAAGTTACTATACCATCCTAAAAAGTAAGCACTTGATTTGTGCTCATTTTGGACCATTTCTAGTCCACTTTAGTGTGTTTCTTATGGTAGGACCTCATATTGTACTTAAATGCATAATTAATTCAAATATAGGTCCCCCTCCTTGAAACTTGAGGCTGGCTTCAAGTTCTATGCATATTTCTCATTTTCCCTTCATTCATGATTCATTTCCCTCCTTTCATGATTCATTTCCCTCCTAGGTCCTTTTACATACATTTTACATCTCGGAATGACAAACTAAGACTTTCAAGTCCCTATTTTGGCACACAACCCTAGGTCTCAGGCTGGTTTTAACAAAGTATGCCTAGACAAGGCCGACTTGGGTCAGTCTTTTCCTGGACTAGGTTGACTAAGGTCAGCCTTATCTTAGGGCATTTCCATTTATTGGGCTCTGGGCCCTATGCAGGGTTATTTCTCCTAGGTGCTTAATCGAGGTCGGCCTTGTAGAATCTAAGCCACAAAATGTCTATAAAAGGAGACCTCTTCCTCTCATTTTCACATAATGACATACACGCAAGAATTATTGAGCAAGTTATTGTGCATTCCAGACATTCAAGTGCAAGAAAATATCCATTGAAGGAATTCATCATCAAGCATTCAAGGCATTTTCTTCCATAGATCTAGATCTTTTCCCCATTGGAGGCCAAGGAAAGGAGTTTGACATCAAGGAAGGAGATCTACATTTCTACATCAAGTCTTCTTTTTCTTCTTCTTCTTCAATTCAATTCAACAATGAGGTGAATTACAACATCTATTTCATGAGGTTTTGTTTTACATGATTTCTTTTTGGTTTTTGTGTTGAGTCAAAGCTATTGCATCAACATTCTTGATCACATTCTACGGAAAAACACATCTACATGGTATGATATATTCCATTGTTTAGATCTAACCTCTGCTACATGTCAACATTCTTTCAATTTCATCTATTTCATTTCAAGGTTAATTCCTATACAGGGTCCTGACCAAGGCAAGCCCCTTACCACAATAATTTCCCCTTCTTTTTGTGTACAGCAACAAGTGATGGAGTTTCGGATCCATATTTTCATAGCTGCAAAACTAGTGACAAGTCTGCTACAGATTCTACCAAATTTTGTGCTTCTAGGACAAGGCCAAATTTCTTGGACAAGTATGACTTGGGTCAAAATTGTCCTGAGAATCTGCATTTTCATAGCCGGGAGATACAAGTACCAAGGTTCCAGATCCAGAACAATATTTGTTTTTGTGAGCACAGTGACAGTCAACTCCAAATCTGAAAATTAAGCCTTCTCCTTCTCATTTCAAGGAGAATTCATTCTCCCTCTTTAATCATTTATCAGTTTTACATATAATCATTTACATCATCACAAAAGGAATCCACCAAACAAACAATCCCCAACATTTTGTGTGGATCACAAATTTGCACCCTTACTCTCTTTGTTGTTCAAATTGGATTCACCTTGTTGGGAGTTTGGTATTCCTAATGTATGTGGAACTTGGTGGTCTACCAGTGATCACTATTTTCACCATTACATTTTGGTGAACCCATCATTTTGGTGATCCCAACACTTTCATGCATTATACTCTCTGATTTAGTAATTAGATCTTCTTTGCGCAATCTCTAGTGTGCATTGATTTGTCTTTCTTTTGCATCATAGTAGATCCTATATTTACCACATTCTTATTTTTAGATCTAGTTTTGTGTGGTTAACATGAAACTCTCTAAATTGGATTGGTGTGCAATTACTTATGTCATTACTTTCCTTCTTACCTGTTGCAGGAGCACCTAGAAGGACAAATGGTAGCATGAAGACACTAGAGGCCAAGGATGGAATCCATGAAGGTACAGAAGTCAATTACAATGTATTGAAGCCAATAATGATATGTAATGCTGATGATTTCAATATAAGAGACAAATGTCCTAAGGGTCCTAATAAGGACAGTAGGACCAAAAATCATGAGATGTGATAAAATAGTGTCAAGAGGGTCAAGTAGGGTGTATGGGGTCATTAATCATGTAATAAGATCCTAAAGGGGTCAAACTCATGGGTAACTAGCCTTTTGGAGGGATTAGCAAAATTACATTATTTAGGGAGTTTTGGTTGATCACACCGATTGGGATCAGTTTGGGAAGTTAGAATAGGTGTATATAAAGCCTCTGAGAGGCATTTCATCTATTGGTTGTTGATGGTATGAAAGCATATGGACTAGTAGCAACAAATTCAATAAAATACAATTTCTTGCAATTTCTTGAATGTCTTGAATGTTTCATTGATTGTTTGGATTGTTAAACCATTGTGGATGAAGTAAACATCAAGTTGCAAGTATTTATGCCCTACTAAATGATTTTATAGTTTCATTTAATCATATTTATATTCATATTGCTATCTGTTATAGGAAAGTGAATTGTTTTTCCTTGTTTTGAGGAATTTCATGGAGTTTGGAGCCATTCTATGAATGCCACTATCTATTCCTCATAGAATGGGCTCTTTGTAATATACATTTAATGTTACTAACCTTAAACTTGTAGGGAGAGTAGTAGAGAAGGCATACACCATGACTGTCTTTAAGAAAAGTGCATGAAATATGTGCCAAGGGTATAACAGTAGGAGATCTTCTTAAACAAGGTGGTATTTTTATGATTGGAGGTGACTAATATGATCAAGGAGAAGGTGTAGGAACTTGGAACGAGTCTCAAAAGTGAAGGGAAGAGCCTTAACTAGAAAACCCTAGTTTTAGGCTTGTTTACATGAGGGTTTTGGGGTTTTCCTATTAAATGAGTGCATAGGCCCAAATAACCTTGAAATCCTTTGATTTGCATCGTGACACAAGACTGTTGAGACTTTTGGGGTTTGGGGTTAAGTTAACACATACTTTCTTTGTAAAAGTAGGCTAATTTGCCCTTAAAAATAGACAAATAACCCTATTCCATACAGTTGGTCCAAATTAACCCTAGTTGATTTTGGGATGAGTTGTAGAAATCTGAAAAGGGTGTCTAAATCTCTGGTTATTTTAGTGGATTATTTGGAAAGTATAAGTGAAAACAGAGGAAAATAGTCTCAGGAGGCCTAATTGGCTAGTAGGTCTAGTCAAAGGGTATAAGTTGGGTTTGAGGGCATAATGAATGAGTGGGACTTTGAGAGAAATTGATTCACATTGGATTTGGTTTAACTATGTGATTGAAGGCCTTAGGATCAATAGGCTAAGGTGGGATTGAATTTGGACCTTTTGGAGCCATAAGCTGCATTGGGAACCTAGTGAACACCTAGAGTTTGAAGCATTCATTAAACCTTTTTGACCACAATGTCTTGATACCCCAAGCCTCTGCACCATTACCTCTCTTTATCAAACATATGGAGTGAATCCAAACATGTTGCATTTTGTTACATTTGTATTCCTTCATGGTATTCTTGCATATAT
>MU227328.1:420949-474516 GCA_018584345.1 Thuja plicata | reverse complement strand
TATATATATATATATATATGATGTGGATGTTAGACATTTCCTAGATGATTTATCTCCAAACATAGGAGATAACCGTCCTTCTTCCCAACATTAAGATAGTAAGGATAATTATGTTCCTACTTCTCTTTCTCCCACTCATAAACCTCAAAAATCTACATCACAAACTATCCAACACATGATCAAGGATTTAGTGATCATAGCCCTAAAGATCCTCCTCAAGCCAACATCGTCTCTCAACCACAACCACCTCTTCATGTTCTCTTTCCCACACCCTCTCATGAACCTTCACCTTATGATGATTGTGAGGCTTTGGCTTGGATAATCTATTTAGATATAAATTATCATTCTAGGATAATATTTCCTTATATATTTTTTCTAAACATGTATACTTATAATGGTGAATTTTAAGGTTTCTTTCATTACTCTAATACACATTCTCTTTGCAATTGTGTTGAGTTTAGATAGTTTGTTCAAGATTTAATCAATAAATGTCTACTTATTTTAACACCAGATATCATACATTTCCTGCATATACCTTAGCCATCCATTTCCTATTATGTTTCTCTAAATTATGCAATATTATTTGGATAATGAGCACTAAGGGCATCAAAATAGGATTCTCTCTCTTGCTCTTTAAGATGGAGGGAAAGGGATCATTTCTTCTTCCTTCTTCTAGGGATCCATTTTCTCTCTTTGGCATGTTTCTTGCATATAATGACATCCTTTTTGTCATGCATTTGTTCTTTTACATAAGGATGTTGGCATCCCGAGCTGCAACCTTGTGTTTTCTTCCAAGCACATATCCTTGATACATGAGAAACCATTTAGGGAGCTTAAATGTGTCTTCCCTTCTTCTTTCTCTTCCTTTTTCTTACATCCAATATCCATGGTGATCTTGCATCTTTTATGGTATGATATACTTTATTATAAGGATTTATTGTTTTAAACAAGGATTTTCATCCTGAGTTGCAATCTTATGCTTGCTTGAAAGTACATATTATGTGATGACATGTAACTGATTGAATGTTTGAAGATGTTAAGTTGATAACTCAAATGCAAAAGGATAATGCAAGACATTAAATCAGTTAATGGATTGTATTGTCATTAATGTCAACTTGATACAATCTAATCAATTATAATCAAAGTGTCAAAGACTTCAGAGAATCAGAGAGATAAAGATTATGCTTTATGTAATGCATAAAAGACAAGCATTCACATTGTGACTACAAACACTGATGGTCAGTGGAATCTGACGGATAAAGATCACCGACAGTCAAGTCACAATGATGCCCGTGCAAGAAAACTGATGAGAATTACCGACGAGCAAAATCACAAGCATACCCGACGACCATAAACATAGTGTAAACTGATGGAGAAGCCCAAGGAGAATTAGAGTGTTGATCGACGCTATCAAAGAGTTAAACCGAAATTAACTGAAGTTTAGGAATGAAAAAATATCTAGCTGGTAGAGCTAAATATAGAGTTAACTGGTAGTTATCATTGTTTTCATTGACAAGATAAGCCAGAGATAAGTGATTGATTTAAAGTTGTTTTGTCCAGTTGCCAAGAAGATCTCAGCAAGATAAAACATGAGTTTTTCTTTAAATCTAATTAGCAAGAATTGTGGATCACGCCAAGATCAAGAAGATAAAGAACCTAACAATGGTGATATCATGTCTATTCAAGAGACAAATCAATTTATTACGGATGGGTGTGGGTGAAGGAATGACAAGAGGATGCTGAAGAGAAACCAATGAAGAGCAACTTCATACAGTACTGATCAACAAGCTGAGGAAAGAGCTAAAGAATTCTGCGGACACTGAGCAACAGAGCACAACATCACTGAGAAGAATCAAAGTGGAGCAAAGGTATAAACAAAGTTATATTGATCAGAATAGTTTTGTGAGATTACAATAGATCTGCAAATCTGCAAGTATAAGTTGTATATGTGAACAGATCATACTATTTCAGTTTAACCATTGATTCAGAAAGTCTCTTAACTGAGCGGGATTTAAAGATCCTTTCTATATTGAGATACATCTAATGGAGTATCAAAAATTTTGATTATGAAGATAGCATGCGATGCCAGATACCTATTGACAGGCCAAGTGGGTGTTTGATCAAGGATGGTAGCAGAGAGATGCCCAATATCAAGTGGCAGACTAAACTTTTAAATCCTCTAACAAGGTTACACCTAATAGTGTGTTTCTAACCTTTAATAGGGTTGGCTCTTCATCGCGCTCACTTCATAAGAGTGAAAATTTTGGGTTACCGGTCCCAAGTGGTTTTCCCTTAATAGGGTTTCCATGTTAAAAATACATGTGTCAATGTGTTTATGAGTCATTACTTTAGTATTTTGCATTACACTTAACTTAATTGGATTGATCGGTATATTCTAGATAATTTACCATCTTTCAGTAAATTAACAAAATGCTATTCGGTAAATCTACAGTAGAAGGTTTTACAAAGCATTCCGAGCAGTAGTAAACTGATATGAGTATTTTGAGGCATTCATCTTATAGGACTGAAGATAACTAGAAGTATAATTTTGTGGTTATACTAAGTTTTAAGGGTTGATTATTGGAATATTTTTGAGGCCACTGATTCACCACCCTCTCAGTTATTAATAAAAATTGGTATCAGAGCTCGTGTGCTCAGAAAGGGAGTTTAACAGCTCAAGCAAAAGATCATAAGATGAACACACGAGATGTTCCCAAGTTGAATAAAGACAAATTTGCATCATGGAAAAGCAGAATAAGACTCCACTTATCAGGTATTGGAAATGATATTGTTCAATACTTAGATACTGAATATGTGTTGCCTACAAGACCTCATACTCTTGAGCAATTAAGAGTCAAGCATGAGCATAACTGCATGATGATAGAACTTGCATCATCACTCTCCAGTGTTGAGTTTGAAGATGTCAAAACCTGCACCTCTACAAAGAAAATGTGGGATAAGTTCAAGCTTGTACATGGAGGAGATGCCAATGTACTCAGAGCAAAAGCAGAAAGCCTAAGAGGGAGGTTTGATGACCTAAGGATGAAAGAAGGAGAAAACATTACTTAGTATAGCTATAGAATCAAAGAGGTAGTAAATGCTATCTGAGGAGTTAGAGGTGTACTTGAAGAGGAGACAGTGGTAAGAAAAGTCTTAAGAACCTTATTGTCTATCTATGTTATTAGAGTTTCTTCTATTCAAGACATGAGAGCAGTTGCAAACAATATAGTTACTCTAGATAGTCTAATTGGTAGACTAATTTCATTTGAGATGAATAACTTTGACAATAGTGTCTTACCATCTATAGAATCTGCATTCAAATCTTCTTTAAAGATAAGTAACTCAAGTCATAGACATGCTGTTAGAAATGATAGTGGCAGTGATAATGAGGATCAAGGACTTGATGAAATTGAAGCACTAATGGCAAGAAGATTGCAGAGAGGCAAAGGCAGATACAAAGGTAAATTACCACTTGTATGTTTCAATTGTAAAGAGGTTGGACACTTTGTTGCAAGATGTCCAATCCGAAGAAAAGATGATAGAGGAAATGACAGACCTTATGAGAAGAAGTTTGACAAAGGTGAAAATAGAGATTATCAGAGCAACTAACAATCTGACAAGAGAGATACCCGAGACTACAAGGACAAAGGGAAGAAAGATTGTTACCTAGCTGAGTGCAGAGCTGATGAAACTGATACCGAATCAGAAGAAGACATCGAGATGGTATTTGTAGCCATGAAGGATGATGAAGATGAAGATGAAGAAAGGTATGTAGAAACTGCACTCATATCTAAAGTTAGTAAAAATGATGTCTGGATCATAGATAGTGGCAGCACTCACCATATGACCGGTGATAAACAAAATTTTGAGACTTTTGAATACTATAATGGCGGTTCAGTAAGAATGGGAAATGATACACCTTGTCCAGTTGAAGGTAAAGGAACCATAATGTTGAATAACCTGATAAAGTGTGAAAATGCTTACTTGGTTAAAGGACTGAATTACAATTTGTTAAGTGTTTTTTAGTTGAACAATTTAGGTCACAGAGTAGCATTTGAAAATAAGAAGGCAAAGATCTTGAATGAATCAGGAAGATTGATTGGTACCGGTGAGTAGACAAAAGGTAACCTTTTCTATCTTGATGACACTAAAACCACTTATTTGATAGCTAGAAATGAAGACATATGGTTGTGGCACAAAATATTGTGTCATGTGAACTTTGAAAACATGATAAAGATAAGCAAAAAAAGGAATGTCAGAGGCTTACCAACAATGACTAAGCCCGAGCATATCATGTGGAAGAATTGTCAAAAAGGTAAAATGCAAATTCTAGTTTCAAGAGAAAAACCCATACATCTACTGCAATTCTAGAATTAGTCCATACAAATCTATTTGGACCGATGAGTACAAAGAGCTACTATGGAGATAGGTATTTCATTCTCTTTGTTGATGATTTTTCTAGAATGATGACAGTCATGTTTTAAAAGATAAATCAGAAGCATTTAAGATGTTTAAATGGTACAAAGCAATGGTAGAAAAACAAAGTGAAAAGAAGTTGAAATGCTTGAGGTCAGATAGAGGAGGGGAATTTATTTCAGAAGAATTCACTAACTATTGCAATGAGCATGGAATTAAAAGATAGGTTTCTGCACCAAGGAAACCATAGCAAAATAGAATTGCTGAAAGGAGAAACAGATCAATTGTTGACTGTGCAAGAACATCAATGATTGAGAAAAGCATCACTCAAACATTCTAGAGGGAAGCTATCAGTATTGTTTTTTACACACTAAACATAGTACAATTGAAGAAGGACACAAAGAAGACACCCTATGAGCTTTGGTATGGTCATACACACAATGTAAGTTAATTCAGAATCTTTGGTAGTCAATGTTATATATTGAAGGATGGTAGAAATGGAAAACTTGATTGCAAAAGTGAAGAAGGTATCTTCCTAGGGTATTCAACCAAAAGAAAGGCTTATAAATGTCTTAACAAGTCATCTAACAAAATCATTGAAAGTGCGAATGTGAAAATAGATGAATTTGCAGAAAAAAATGATAAGGAAAGAAAAAAGAAACTGGAGGATTACAACAGGTTTGTTTATACAGAACCTGACACTCTACCCGAGCAACAGTGTGTCACTCCTAAGCATCAGAACATTGCACCAGAGCATCAGGCTGCAATTACCGATGATCAGGATAATACTCAAGATGATGTTTTGAACAATGTAGATGAAAATGAAGGTGAAGAAGATAATCAAAATGATGAACACAAAGATGAACCGAAACTTGCCAAGTATGTCAGAAGACATCATCCACAAAATCAAATCATAGGAGATAAAAAGGTTGGAACAAGAACAAGAAGTAAGTCACTTAACACCATATGTTTACTTTGTGATTTTGAGCCTAAATATATTTACAATGCACTTGAGAATGAAGAATGGGTCAGTGCTATGAATGAAGAGATAGAACAGATTGAGAAGAACAATACATGGACACTAGTACTGAGACCAGATGACAAAAATGTCATCGGTACCAAATGGATATTCAGAAACAAGCTAAATGAGAATTGAGAAGTCACTAGAAAAAAAGCAAGATTAGTATGCAAGGGATATTCATAAGAAGAAGGTATTGAATATGGAGACGCCTTTGCACCCATTGCAAGACTAGAAGGATTTAGAATACAACTTGCTTATGCTGGATTTAAAGGATTCAAGGTATACCAAATGGATGTCAAATCTGCATTCCTAAATGGAATATTAAGGAAGAGGTATACATTGAACAACCAGAAGGATTTGTTGATCCAGACAAGAGAAACATGGTATGTAGACTACACAAAGCCTTGTATGGATTGAAACAAGCACTAAGAGCCTAGTATGAAAGACTTCACTCATATCTCATTAGCATAAAATTTGTTAGAACAAGTGAAAATAGCAATCTGTACTTAAAAGAAGATACCGATGGTAATATTGTAATTGCTAAAATTTTTGTTGATGATATCATTTTTGGAGGGAATGAATTGTTATGCAAATCCTTTGCTGATGAAATGAGCAAGGAATTTGAAATGTCCATGTTTGGAGAGATCAAATTCTTTCTTGGTCTACAGATTCTTCAACAAGATACAGACATTTACATCCCTCAGTCCAAATACATCAAGGAAGTGCTAAAGATATTCAAGATGGAAGATTCTAAACCAATTGGAACACCTATGGCTACTGGATGCAAGATAACTAAGGAAGATAAGAAAAATGAGGTAGATCAGACCTTATATAGATCAATGATTGGAAAAATAATGTATGTTGTTCATACGAGACCAGATATAGCACATGCAGTGGGAATAGTTTCAAGATTCTTTTCTAATCCCAAAGAATCACATATGACTGCTGTCAAAAGAATGTTGAGATATTTGAAGAACACCGAGGACTATGGATTATGGTACAAGAGAGAATGAAAATTTGAGCTACAAGTCTAAACATATATTGATTGGGCTGGAAACATTGATGACCAAAAGAGCACAACTGGAGGAGCATTCTTCATGGGTGACAGACTTGTCACATGGATAAGCAAGAAGCAAGGATGCATCTCTCAGTCTACTGCAGAAGAAAAATATGTGGTTACTGCTTCAAATTTCTCCAATATTGCATGGATCAAACAATTACTGGAAGGTATGCATATGAAGATCTTTCAACTAGTAATTATCTACTATGATAATACCAGTGCAATTAACATTTCTAAGAATCCAGTCATGCATGCTAAAACTAAGCATATTGCTATCAAGTATCACTATCTGAGAGAAGAAGTGCAAGCAAAGGAAGTGACACTGGAATATATTCAATCAAAGGAACAATTAGCTGATATATTCACCAAGCCATTACCAAAGGATACATTTGAGTACCTAAGATAGAGACTAGGGGTTCAACCCTTATCTATCAGTTAGTAATCTGACTAGGAGGTTGCATCTGCTTATACCAAACATGAAAATCAGTCGATGTAAACACTAAGATGGACAACAACAGATACATCCATACATTGCAAGGTACAAATCTACAAGGAAGACCCAAGATATTGTATTGTTGATGGATAGAGAAATTCAAGGAATATATTATGCAAAGGAATAGAACATGATATAGATGATAAGTTAAAGAGAATTATTTTTGTTTGGCATTGTTGTCAAAGGGAGAGAAATATCTCATTATCATACAAAAAGGGAGAGATGATCTTCTAATTATCATAAAGGAAAAGGGAGAGATGTTCTCATTACCATCAAGGAAAGATCTATTTTATCATACAAAGGGAGATATGATCTCATTATAAAAAAGAAGAGATTATATCATTATCCATGAAAAGAAGTTCCTGAGCACCAGAAAGGAAGAGTTAATCAATGTTCTAAGGGAGATAAATTGATTACATGTGAAATATCCATCTAAGGGCGAGAGTTCAGACAAGAGAAAGATTGTTGTCAAAGGAAAAAGAGATTATCAAGAAAAGGAACAGTCATGGAAGAGCACATATCAGAACAGAGATATCAGATGACACATCTATCCAGTAAAGGGATTGAAGATTGAAGATTGAAGAAAACCACTCTGCAAGAAACAAATCTAAGCTATCTTTGAGGTTACTGAGAGCCAGACATTTGTAATAGTTACATTAGAAAATCTTGATGAAGCTGTATATTTCATATTGTATTAGTGATAGTATAGTATGATAATATAGTATGTTGCCATCAATGCCAAAGGGAGAGATTAATGACATGTAACTGATTGAATGGTTGTAGATGTTAAGTTGATAACCGAAATGCAGAAGGATAATGCAAGATATTAAATCAGTTAATGGATTGTATTGTCATTGATGTCAACTTGATATAATCTAATCCATTATAATCAAAGTGTTAAAGACTTTAGAGAATCAGAGAGATAAAGATTATGCTTTTTGTAATGCATAAAAGACAAGCATTTACATTGTGACTACAAACATCGACAGTCAGTGAAACCCAATGGATAGAGATCACCGAAAGTCAAGTCATAGTGATGCTTGAGAAAGAAAACTGACAAGCATTACCGATGAGAAAAATCACAAGCATACCCAACAGCCAGAAACATAGTGTAAACCGATGGAGAAGCTTGAGGAGAGCTAGAGTGTTGACTGATGCTATCAAAGAGTTAAACCAAAATTAAATGAAGTTCAGAAATGACAAATATCTAGCTGTCAGAGATAAATATAGAGTTAATTGGTAGTTATCATTTTTTTCATTGACAAGATAAGCCAGAGATAAGTGATTGATTTAAAGTTGTTTTGTCCAGTTGGCAAGAAGATCTCAGTGAGATAAAACAAGATTTTTTCTTTAAATCTAATTGGAAAGAATTGTGGATCACGCCAAGATCAAGAAGATCAAGAACCTAAAAATGGTGATATCATGTCTATTTAAGAGACCACTCAATTCATTATGAATGGGTGTGGGTGAAGGAATGAACAAGAGGATGTTGAAGAAAAACTTCATACACTACTGATCAACAAGCTGAGGAAAGAGCTAAAGAATTCCACAGACACCGAGCAATAGAGCACAACATCACCGAGAAGAATCTAAGTGGAGAAAAGGTATAAATAGAGTTATATTGATCAGAATAGTTTTGTGAGATTACAATAGATCTAAAAATCTGCAAGTATAAGTTGTATATGTGGACAGATCATATTGTTTCAGTTTAACCATTGATTGAGAAAGTCTCTTAACCAAGCAAGATTTAAAGATCCTTTCTATATTGAGATACATCGAATGGAGTATTAAAAAGTTTGATCATGAAGATAGCATGAGATGCCAGATACCTATTGACAGGACAAGTGAGTGTTTGATCAAGGATGGTAGCATAGAGATGCCCGATATCAAGTGACAGACTAAACTTTTAAATCCTCTAACAAGGTCACACCTAATAGTGTGTTTGTAACCTTTAGTTCAGGGTTGGCTCTTCCCTGAGCTCACTTTAGAAGAGTGAAAATTTTGGGTTACCGGTCCCAAGTGGTTTTTCCCTTAACAGGGTTTCCAAGTTAAAAATCTATGTGTCAATGCGTTTATGAGTCATTACTTTAGTGTTTTGCATTACACTTAACTTAATTGGATTGATCAGTATACTCTAGATAATTTACAGTCTTTCGATAAATTAACAGACTGCTATTCGGTAAATCTACAGTAGAAGGTTTTACAAAGCATTCAGAGCAGTAGTAAATTGATATAAGTATTTGGAGGCATTCATCTTATAGGACTGAAGGTAACTAGAGGTATAATTTTTTGGTACTAAGTTTTAAGGGTTGATTATTGGAATATTTTTGAGGCCATTGATTCACCCCTCCTCTCAGTTATTACTAACAATTGTGGAGGATCCACCACTTTGGCCACATATTGGATTTCTCTTCTTGTCTCCTTTTCTAGGATCCATTATCTCTTTGTATTAATCTATTTTATACTTTGATGTCCTCTCATGTATGGACTTGTTGTTTAGGATCTTTCTCCTTAATGAGATTAGTATCCTCTTTACAATCTCTTCCTTACTTGGAAGTGCATATCTTGTATACTTGGGTTGAACACTAAGTAGACATAAAGTGAAATCCTTCTTCCTCCTTTCATCTTTGTGGATTTTCTATTATTTCATGATGGTACCATCTTTTTGGCATGAGATCCTTTGTTTCATGCAAGATACTAACATCCTTTCTTAAAAATCCTTTTCATGCCTCAAAGGGCATGTTTATCATTTAATAATCTTCCTCATCCTTTCATTTCTTTCATTAATGGTTTTCTTACTTTATATGTGATATATTTTCTAGCATAATGTGTCTATTTGCTTGGAATTGCATATCTATTATGAACTAGCTCTCATTAAGGGTGTATTATTATATAGTCAAAAAATGGAAGCACTTCCATTTTGGACTAGTTTATCCCTCCGAGTAAGTGGTTTGGGTTCATGTCAAGTGCCTTGAATGGGTCTCTGACATGGATCTAGATTTTCCCCCTATTCTACCCCCTTTTCCACTTCTCTCCGATCTATTTCTGGCACCTTAATCTTCAAATCTAAGTTCCTTGACCTCAGGGTCAAGGTCAACCTTCTGGGTCAAGGTTGACCTCAAACCTAACCTAGGTCAAGGTTGAGCTCAACCCTGATCCAAGTTAGGGTTGACCTCGACCCTGACCCTGGGTCCAAATTTCAGGTTTCTAGGGTTTCCGGATGTTAGGCTTTGGAAAGATTTAATTCACTTCCGGGTTAGCTGTTTCGGTCTTTGAGGCAATGAATCTTGAAATTATATTTAATATAGGTCCACTTCTAAGGGTATAGGTCTAATTGGAATTTAATTATCCTATGTAGGCCTCTCTATAATATTGTGCCCTAGATTTGTATATAAGGAAGTCTTCTCCTCTCATTTTCTCTAAGACGCAAGAAGCAATTTCATCCATCAAAACTCTATGCATGATTTATTGAAGCAAGCATCTAGTCTCAAGTATTCAATCATTCAAATACATTAAATCATTTAATTCATCAAGGAGATCTATTGGTAGACATTGAAGGATTAAAGTTCTATGGAGCCCTCTTGTTGAATATTTCTCCATCCACATCCATGCAAGCCTCTTCCCATTCCAAGATCCATTCAAGATTGGTGTTGAAGATCTACAAGAAAATTATTTGAGACATCCTACATTTGACATTCTACATTCATTTGGTGCATACATACTTGTGGATCCACGGATTTGAATCCACCACAAGGGTTTCTATACAAGCTAGGTGAATTGGTTTATTTTCTTTGTTTATTTATGCAATTTCAATTATACTTTAAGGTTAATTCCAAAACTGGGGTTTGACCAAGGAAAATCCCTCCCCCCAATAAACAAACCATTTTTATTAGAGGTACAAGTTTGAGACAAAAGATTCAAGTGCAGATCCAAATACCCTTTTTGACAAACTTTCAGGATCCGAAAATATATTTTCTGTTGGATTGTGCAGGTCAAGGCCGACCTTTTGTTTTGGGTTAGAATCAGCATTCTATTTTGGGTCAAAATCAACCTGAGCCAGATCTAGAAAATATTTATGGGTTTTCTCTGTCTCTGTCTTTTCGTGCTCGATCTAGTTGTAGAACTTCCAGAAACTCGGTGCAGACACCTAAAAACAACATTCTTCAGATCTGCTACATTTTGAGGTTAGTACTTGTCTTCTAATTCATTTAAATTAAGGTCTTAATCAATTCAAATCTATTATATTTTTCATCCATTATTCAAGATTGTAAGACTTTCTTCTTTCTTCTTATTTCTGATCGATTGATGCATTTGTGCATGAACCATTTTCTTATGGTTGATCAAAGTGGATCTTTCCTTGGTGAAATTTGAGGATAGAAAGGGGATCTTATCTTCTCCCCAACATCAACAACATCTTCCATCAAACCACACATTACATTATATACATTTTTATATGTTACAATTATATTTTGTCTTGCCTTCACACTTGGGGGGAAAGATTGCTTGTATATTCATCTCTCTCTCTTTTGTCTAAGGATTTAATTTCCTTATTACAATGACATTTGTTTATCATGTAACATTCTTTTCTTATAAATAATTTTTCATTTTGATTTGGGATTCTCTCTTATGCAAGAGGTGTGCATCCTTGATCACAACCTCTTCTTTATTTGCAAAACTATCTTTATTATAAAAAACTTGCCTTACTATGTATTTTAAAGTTTGTCATCCTTCATAAAGAATCCCTATTTCACCTGGTATCATGGGGCTAAATGGGTGCATTCTTTTTCTCCTCCCCCTCTTTTTCTTGAAGATGATATCTTTGTCCAAGAACTCCTCTTGAAGGAAGATATCTTGTAGACAAGATCTCTTCCTACAAGAAGAATATCCTTTCACAATTATCTATTTTCTTAGTCCATAAGAGTTTACACTCTTATCTAAGTTTAGGGAAATACATTTTTGTTTTAAGGATATCTTCTTGATGCTTGGAAGTAGGTATCCTTGATTCTCTTACTTATGATGTCTCCTACATTTCCATCATAAGGAGGGGGCATACATACAACGTCCCTTGTACATTACATTGATCCATAGAATGATCACAAAACATGAATTCACATGGAGATCTCCATAAAGAATTATCCCTGAACATGGATTCATACATAATTTCTAAGGCTAATCCCTTGACATGGACTCATTGAAAATTTCCAAGACTAATCTTTAGACATGGATTCATATCGAATTTCCATAAGACTAATCCCCAAACATGGATCCATATGGAAAATGATAGTTTTCATAATCCTTACCCCCCCTAAAGATGCTCTATGCACAAAACAAAGTTGTCCTATGCGCAAAACATTTCAAGCCACCCTGTGCGCAAAAAGGTAAGAGTTCACTATCATAACATAATTTGCTAGACTATCAACTCTCTCTCTCTCTCTCTCTCTCTCTCTCACACACACACACACACACACACACACACACTCACTCTCTACGATCATGAGTTTGTCTTATACTCCCGCTAAAGTTGGGGATAAGTGTACATCCTAAAAAGTAAGCACTTGATTTGTTCTCATTTTGGGACCATTTCTAGCTCGCTTTAGTGTATTTCTTATGGTAGGAGCTCATCTTGCACTTAAATGCATAATTAATTCAAATATAGGCCCTCCTCCTTCAAAATTGAGTTTGGATCCAAGTTCTATGTATATTTTTTCATTTTCCCTCCATTCAAGATCCATTTCCCTCCTAGGTTCTTTTACATGTAGTTTACATCTCGGAAGTTGTCTTAATTTCCTGACAAACTAAGGCTTTTAGTTCCCTATTTTGGCACACAACCCTAGGTCCTAGACTAGTTTTAACAAAGTCTTCCTGGACAAGGCCGACTTGGGTCTACCTTATTTTGGACTATCCTGACTTAGGTCATCCTTTTCCTAGGGTATTTCCATTTATTGGGCTCCAGATCCTATGAAGAATTATTTCTCCTTGGTGCTTAATCAGGGTCATCCTTGTAGAATCTGAAACCCAAAATATCTATAAAAGGAGACCACTTCCTCTCATTTTCACATGATGACATGCATGCAAGAATTATTGAGAAAGATATTGTGCATTCAAGACATTCAAGTTTAAGAAAACATCCATTGAAGGCATTCAACATCAAGCATTAAAGGAATTTTATTCCATAGATCTATCTCTTTTCCCCATTGGAGACCAAGCAAAGGAGTTTGACATCAAGGAAGGAGATCTACATTTCTACGTCAAGTATTTCTCTTAATGTTCTTCTTCAATTCAAAAATGAGGTGAATTACAACATCTATTTCATGAGGTTTTATCTTACATGCATTACTTTTGGTTTTTGTGTTGATATATTCTATTGTTTAGATATAATCTCTGCCAAATGTCAGTATTTTGTCAATTTCATCTATTTCATTTCAAGTTTAATTCCTATATAGGGGCTTGACCAAGGCAAGCCCCTCCCCACTGTTGGATATTGTTGAGATGTTGTTTAGAATTTGCATATATATGCTGACATTAATGTTTTGTCATTGATGTCAACATATTTCTACTCTTGAAGACAATGTTCCTGGTATGTTTAGTAAGGTTAAATTTCTTTCTATAGATACTTCATGAAACATCTACTATTGTGATCATGTATTTGTGTTATGAGATGTCTTAAGTTTATGCATGTTAGTTCACAGATGTTAACGTGACGATTGGAGAGAGTTATGATTTATTTATTAGATACTGGTATTTTGGTTGTTCGGGAAGTGACAAATTTTCAATTTTTTGATTGATATGGATTGGTGTTGAAGAGTTTATGGTTTCTAACCTAGTAGTGAGTTTGGGACATGCATATGTGTCCTCAAATCAACTAGTTTATGATTTGGATATTGACAAGTTATTTTTCTTGAGTAAAAGAGGTTGCAAATATTATTGTTGATGAATAGTGCGAAGATGGATTTAGATCTTGAGTTTTTGTTGATGCTAAGGTTTCTAATATACTTCATGTTTCTTGGTAATGTTTCTTAATCATGTTCTGATTGTGTTTCTGGTTCACATTGGTCAAGGTGATTAGGTTGCATGATTATCATGTAACGTGTTGGTGTTCTTCATTTGGTCTTAGATGACCTGATGCTGTAACATATTGTGAAGGTTTAGATATTGACATGTGGATCTAGAGCTTTCTTGAGATTATTTCTATGGGTCATTGCAATGTCTTGGATGAAATTTAATGGATTGCATTAAGGAATAAATTGTAATTTATTAATTGTTTTCAATTATCTCCCTGGTCAACCTAGTTGAGATGAGTTGATGATTTATATTTATAGATGTAATCATTTGAAGTTGCAAGTGTGTACAAAAGTGTGAGAGTGTGTAGATAGAAGGCATAAATGATCTATATGATCTTGTATGAAGAGGTATGAGTGGAATCTAAAATAAGTCCAAGATTTGTGTTCTTCATTGGAACTATTTTGGCATAAAATATGCTACCAGTTAGTTCATGTGTTTGGACTATATGTCCTCTTTGATGTATGATTGGTTAATGTTGTAAGGTAGTGAGCCTTGTTGTAATTGTGTTTGAATAATGAGCTCTAGGTAGTGTGCCTAAATGCAAGTGTATTCCCCTTTGTCATACTCCTAACAGGGTACAATACTTTTTACTAAGTACATTCATCTTGTGGGTTCCATCTCCACCATTCTTTTTCCCCTAATAGGGTTTCCATGTCAAAAAGCTTGGTGTTATGTGTTACTTATTGTGTTGAGATCTTGCTGTCATGTTTATCATTCAAACCTGAGATTTAAAGTTTATTAGTTGGTGAAAGTTTATTGATATCATGACACAAATAATTCACCCCTCCAATTATGTGTGTGATTCTTAAGGTCTAACACCCACAACAATTTCCCCTTCTTTTCTGTGTGTAGGAACATGCGACCGATTTTTAGATTTAGATTTTTAGAGCTATGGAACCAGTGGTAGGTATATTATAGATTCCACCAACTATTGTGCTTCTAGGAAAAGGCTGACTTGGGTCGACATTGTCATGAGAATCTACATTTTTCATAGCTGAGAGATACATGTTCTTGGGTTCTAGATCTAGAACAGTTTTTGTTTTTTCTGATAGCACAGTGACAGTCAACTCCAGATCTAAAAAATAAGCCTTCTCCTTCTCATTTCAAGGTGAATTCATTCTCCCTTTTTAATCATTTATAAATTTTATATATCATCCTTTACATCATCACAAAAGGAATTCACCAAAAAAACCACACCTAACATTTTGTATGGATCACAAATTTGCACCCTTGCTCTCTTGGTTATGCAAATCGGATTCACCTTGTTGGGAGTTTCGTATCCCTAATGTATATTAAATTTGGTGGTCTACCATTGATCACCATTTTCCTTATCAAAATTACATCTTCATTTCTAGTTTAATCTTGGATTTAATGTCTGCAAGTGTCATCCTTTAAAATGGTTTCAAATCTTATCTTTTTTTTCTTTGAGCAAAAAAAAGTTACAAAGAGTAAAAGATACCAATAGGTATTTGAATGAGATATACTATCCTTTAATAATTCCAATAAGAATAGAAATGGTTGAAGCTAAGAATTGCAATAGTCAATACTTTAGTCAAGGATCCCTTTACATGGCATGGACTAAGAATGTTGTTGCCTTGAAGCTATTTAAATTGATCTTGAATTTGTTGAAGTTGATCCATGATCATAAAAATTTTCTTAGATAGTTCTCGAAGCTATGAAAAAAAAGCAACCTCATACGAAAGTAAAAATTTTTAGTAACTGATGTTACTATGCTTAGTTTAAAAGTATAATATAATGGATTTTTAAAGTATTTTTGAAAATTTATTTTAGAACTTTTCACAATGTATATTTTTTAAAAGTTTCTCGTTCATAATGTTTTTGTCTATTCCAGAGTTTGATAGTAGTTGTAAATAGTTAATAAATGAATACAATGATTATTTGGTCAAGAAGATTCTCTCTAAGAGCGTGTTCTAAGAACAAGTTAACCAGGCTTAGGTCTCTTATGAGATTTACCTCACACTATCCAAAACATCATCAAGAATGTTGTTACAGATTCACAATGAAATATTTTTAACACAAAATTATGCAAATATTTTAGATCACACTTAGTCATCTACCATTAAAATAGAAGCAAAAAAAAAATTCAAGTACACAAAATGACAAAATCAAAACAAAATAGAAAATGAAAGAAAATAAAAGAAAAGAGAGGAGATTAGAGAATGAAAATGCTATGAAAAATGTTTGAAATATATGTTTGGTTGTTATTGTATGGTTTTAATTGATGTTAAACATTATGGTCCAAAGGTATTTTCCCTAACATTGTTGTCTAGAGGATTTTGCTAATGACATGTTCAATATATTTGGTGGTCTGAATATGTTCGAAAGAAGTAAGGTTGCATGATGGACATGATAGTGCTACAAAAAAATGGAAGATAGGTATCTATTTTGGAGATTAGGTGAGAATAATGTTTGTCAGTGCTTTAGTGTTATATTCTTAGGTTTGAAACTTAGTGGTTCAGTTACAAAGATATATAGTTGAATATGACAGTTGTTGAGTTGTGTTTTTCAGAAGGTGTCCACTCCATAAATTAAGGTTGAAGATGTGAAGATGTGATTTATAGTGTATTTAGACATTGGTCTTGGTTGCGGTATTTCACGGTGATCCATAAACTATTCATGGTGATCTAGATGTAGTGTTACCAAGTGATGCAATTATGATCAGTTTATATTTTGGTCTAGAAATGTGTTGTGATGGCTTCTGATGTGGAGTTGGGATCTCACCATAGCTTATTGACACCTGGAGACAGCTGGCAAGTGATGCGATTATTTGGATAGTGTGATGCTATACGTTTGAGATAACTATGGAAGTTATTATGTAATTGTAGATCTAGTATTGGGGTATGTGTAACATGTTCATGGCCCCTCCCTCTCCTAGAGTGGATCATGTTTCATGTTTTGGGTTGGATGTTGTATTTAATGTTTATCTCTTATTTGAATAGGTTCAAGTTAATAGAGTAAAAGTACAAACTTGTGTCACACTTTTATAAAGGAAAAGGTTAACACAACCAAAACTGTTCAATTTTGATGACATAAAAGTGGCATTTCTGTTTTAAATTTGAAGATGATGTAAACTGATAAAATCTATAAAAATTGATGAATTTTATGCCTCTTATTTTTATTTTTACAAAGAATTGATATTTTTTTAATTTTTAAAGCAAAATTTTCTATTGCTGAAAAATGTTGAAAATCAAGGAATCTAGTTCCCACTAAAAAACCAAATGTAAATGAACTTATTTTTTCCATATTTCAACATCCCAAATAGATGGAATATATAACTAGTGAGTGAAAAAAGAAAAAAAGAATAGGTTTCAATGTATATTTTCTCTGTTATAACATTTCAAAGTCGGACATACCCAAATTTGATAGTTTTCATCTCCCACCATATTTTCTCTATAAAATGTATCTTAACCAAAATAAAATTATACATTTTTTAAGAAGACTCTCCTCTAGTGATCCATATATTTTTAAATTGTTTTAATATGATTAAGTATTTTTTCTTTTTTCGAATCAAAATATTATTGAATATTAGAATACCTACTTGCAGTATTTTCTAATTAAAATATATTAAATTTAATTAAATAATATAAAATTATATGAACATATTCTTGACTTTGAGCTCTATAAAAGGATATTTTTAGTTTTTTGAATAAATTAAATTTTGAAGGATAAATTTGTTGCAAAATTCAAAAGTTCTAGTTTTCTAAGGAATTTGGTGATGTGGCTACCACTTAGGATGTCACCTAGGAGATTTAAACCAAAACTATTCTGGCTAAAACCCCATGAGTAAATACTTATCAAATCTTTTTTCATCTTACATATTTGGCTTATATATACTCATGGGGTTTCGGCAAGAATCATTTTAATCAAAATGGTTTCAGTCAAAACCTCTATGCCATGTAGCCTCCATGTTGTTGCCACATGGCTTCAGTTGTAACCCTTCTCACCAAAATCATTTCAGCCAGATCCATTCTAGTTGTATCTATTTTGTTGGTCCAAAGTGTGACACAAATATGTACTTTTACCCATTATGTATGACCTATATTTTGGTTAGGATTATCTTGGCACGGGACCCTTATTGTAATCTTATTTTGGCATGGCCGACCTTGTTACAATTTCAATGACCTAATCTTGTATTTAAGTATAGTGTGTGCTTTGGTAAAACGTAAGAGTGTTGTCAGCGCAAGTGAAGATCTATGAGTAGAGTTCAATTTATGAAATTACTATCTTATGACTATGAGAAAGAAGTAAAGGTAGAGGAAATATGTTGTTGAGGTTGAAAGAAATGCACAGGACAATTGCATTATCAAGTTAATTTCTCTTTATTTATTTTTGAGAGTTGAATGTACCTTGTCTCTAGGACAATAAGTCTTGGGTTCACAAGTTATTTTCTATATCTTGCTACTTTGGCAATAAGCCTTTCATTTGCAAGTCCAAAATAGTGAGCTGCTATCTATATTTTGCATTGTATTGGCAGCAAGCCTATGTTTGTAAATCCAAAACAGTGAGCTCCTACTATCTTTGTAATCAGATCATAGATCTAGTGATTTATCTATGTGAGCAAGTGGTCACCATGATTTTTCCCAGTTTGGTTTTCTCACATATAAAAGTCTTGGTGTTGATGTGTTTGTTGTTTTAGTTCTCTATTTGCTTAATGTATTATATGGTGAATATTCAAGATAGTTGATTACTTAAGTGAGATTTTGGTTTATCCCGATTCAACCCCCTCTCAGCATCAATTGTATGTTCAACAATAAAGACCAGAGAGATAATAAGATGCACAAATAGAAAATAATAAGAGTATATATTTGTGACAAAAAATCAAATATAAATATATTGAATGGATACAAAAGGAATTAAAATCATAATAGCTAAAGAAAGACAAAAAAACCTTGTCAACATAGAATAAGAATAAAATTACATAAACAATAAAGAAAATAATAAATAGTTATAACAAATGCAATTAAAAGAAATAAAGAAATAGAAAGTTATAATATTTATACTCTAAAATAACAATAATAAAATATTAAAATAAGTTTATATATTTCAAGAAAAAATTACAAGGAAAATATGTCTGAGAAACTCTTAATATACATATAAAAGATTTAAAATATTAAAGTGAAAAAATTGAGCTTTTAAATAATGAATGGTAAATTTTATAAAAGAAATTATATAATAAGTATCACATAAAATTAAATCTATAATTATAAATGAAGAAAAATCAACATGGTAAATAATAATTCTTAATTAAAGGTTAAAATAAATGAGATTATATATTGATTTGGAGTTCTTTTATTTACTTGAATTTTATTTTATTTTATTTTTGAACTACATAATTTATTTTTTGATTTGTAAATTTAGTCAAGAGGGCCAAACCATAAAAACATTGAATAAAAATAACATGATTTGGATTGCTCCAAAATGGAGTGCCATAGAGCAAAAAATGCATCCAATTGGACCTATCTTTGGCTGTCCACTTTAAGCATTATTCTCTTAAGAGATCCTTTGACGTGTCCACATATACCAAAATGCATGCAAATGTTATATGTATAAATTTTGAAGATTAGTCGTCAATAGCCAAATGGTTTCTCAATGAATCATTAATTTCTTCAAAGAAAGAGTAATCCCAAAAATGAAGTGAAATATTGGGGAGAAGAACCCATATAGTCTTAACATTAAAGGATTTGGTGGAGGGGTTGAATGTGCACTGCCATGGTTTCATTAAAAGAAGATGGTGTACCCAAGCCCACATGGTGAGAAGAACAATATTTTAGCCATCCACATAATCAAATATCACAATAAAGAAGTCACCAACACATAGATTAATTTATAGATTTTCTTTCAAGGTAGGTTGTCAAGTTTTATTGTTTTATTGTTGTAAATCTATGAAATAGGGCCATAAATGACTAAACTTGTAGATTAACCCATGTTCTAAGAAATATCTACTTTTAACTATTTCTTTCTTTACATCATCACCAAATTTTGGAAAAATGGGCTTACTAAGAACTTGGACTCAATCCTTCCCATATTAGCAATACCACTTTTGAGTTCCCTAATCCTTTTCCTATCCATCGAGGGTTTCATACACTTCCCAATTGAAGTGACCAGTTAAAGCACTTAGTGGTCTCTATTATGAATTTTGAGTTTCTTGAGGCATTTCAAGTTCATGATCATGGACATGGTACAAAGGAGAGATGAAAAGTATCACTAAAATTAGACTTAAGCCACCTCTATTTTGTTACAAAACACTAATAGTTGAATCGATAGTAGTAGGGGAGATGACCTAGCATTTGAGCTTGTTGAAGTTATGTCATTGATGATTTATTGGTGACGAGAGAAGAATAATTATGTGTATAGTCTATATTGGTTTTCATTGATGTCAACATACTCTTTTTGACTTATGCTATGATCATTATGCCAATTCTATGATTATTCTCTTTGTGTTTGGGTTCTCATTGCCCTGTAGTTGTAGATATTGAAGCACAATTTGGAAAACATGTTTGTTAATAATAGATATACCTATGTTAAAGTTTGGACATGGTACAGTTGTACAAAACATGATATATAAGGTACAATAGTTCATTCTATTAGTTGCCCCATTTCTCTCGCTACACAACAATTTATTAGAATGTCCACAATTTATCAGGTAGGTGTTTTTGGTCTCACAGTTTTGGGGTAAGATTACGCATTACTTGTAGCATGTGTTTTTCAACTAAAACTAATCTTTATTATATCTTGGATGACTTATGTGTGAAAATATATGAAGTATTTTGGAAGAAGAGTGTAAGGTTTTTTGGGGGCTAACCTATCGGTTGAAGCATATATGACCAACTTGAAGTTTGATTATACACACACACACACACACACACACACACACACACACACACACACATACACAAATTTATGGTATACTTTTTGGAGTAGTAGAGATGATGATGAAGAAGTAGAGAACATATAATATGTTACAATAATATGTGATTGCGATTAAGTTTAGATGTCAGGTATAGATGAAGTTTTCTATGACTGTTTATTGAGCTTCAAAGGAACTAAATCCATGCATACATAAGATGAAACTATAAGAGTTCATTTTGTTCACTTATCTCTTTTGGGAAGTGAGCCCTTTGGCAGTGAGATTTGCAATACAAACACTTTTGTAATTTGTTATAACTAGTTATTTATATTTAGAGTTAAGCCTCTTTGTGGTTTTTGCCTTAACAGGGTTTCCATGATAAAAATTCTAGTGTCTATAGTGTATTTTGTTGCGGTTATTGATTTCACTTCTATTACTTTGATATAATTAAGTAAAATTGATATGGGTATGCAAAATGAATACTTTTATGATATTTTAGGGAATTCTAATTCATAACCCCGCCGCTCTCAGTTTTGGTTATTTGATAGAGCACCCTAACTTCATGCTTCTCAAAATCCTCTATGGATTTATTTTGAAAATCACCCCCAATTTTTTATAGTAGAGCTTACTTGGAGATTTCCCTACTTTTAACTAAGGTTTTGGAGCCACATAATCAAATACGATGCCACATTAGAATGATTTTTGCCAAGGTGTGTAAAACAACCCCCAAAACATGTGAGACTAATGGTCGTACAAAAGGGAGACCCATACTTGTGCAGTTGATGTGGCATCACATGATTGGTTTCTTTTAGAAACTAAGGCATGCATTTAATTCAATTATGGGTATCATCATCAACAATAAAAACTTTAAAGACAACTATTAGTGCAATGTTGTCAAAAAAAATTGACATTAAATCAACAAGTGTAGGCATTAAATTAACAACTTCTATCAAAATTATTTGAACATGCTCATGTACAAGGTCCTTTCCCATTGACTACTTTTTGTCATTATCCATGATGAATGAATCAATGCTTAGATAGGAAAATTCACTCCCTAAAACTCTGTTAGTAATAACTGAGAGGGGCGGGGGGTGAATTAGTGACCTCAAAAATATTCCAAAAATCAACCCAAAAACTTAGTACCACAATATTAAGCCTCTAGTTATCTTCAGTCCTATAATATGAATGCCTTCAAGTACAATTATCAAATTACTACTGCTTAGAATTCTTTGTAAAACCGTATACTATAAGTTTAGCGAATAACAGTGTTAATTTACCAAAAGACAGTAAATTATCTAGAGTATACTGATCAATCCAAATTAGCTATGTGTAATGAAAAACACTAAAGTAATGACTCATAAACACATTGACACATGGATTTTTAACATGGAAAATCTGTTAAGGGAAAAACCACTTGGGATCGGTAACCCAAAATTTTCACTCTTCTGAAGTAAGCTCGGTGAAGAGCCTACCCTATTAAAGGTTACAAACACACTATTAGGTTTGACCTTATTAGAGGATTTAAAATTTTAGTCTGTCACTTGATATCGGGCATCTCTATGCTACCTTCCTTGATCAAACACTCACTTGGCCTATCAATAGGTATCTGGCATCTCATGCTATCTTCATGATCAAAATTTTTGATACTCCTTGGGATGTATCTCAATATAGAAAGGATATTTAAATCCCACTTGGTTAAGAGACTTTTTGAATCAATGGTTAAATTGAAAAAATATGATCTGTTCACATATACAACTTATACTTGCAAATTTTCAGATCTATTGTAATCTCATAAAACTAATCTGATCAATATATCTCTATTAATACCTTTGCTCCACTTTAGTTCTACTCAGTGATGCTGTGCTCTGTTGCTCGGTGTCTGCAGAAAACTTTAGCTCTTTCCTCAGCTTGATTGATCAGGACTGTATGAAGTTTCTCTTCATCAGTTTCTCTTTAGTATCCTCTTTTTATTTATTCACCCAATCCTCAATTCATAATGAATTAATTTGTCTCTTTTATAGACATGATATCACCATTGTTAGGTTCTTGAATTTCTTGATCTAGGCGCGATCCACAATTCTTGCCAATTAGATTTAAAGAAAAAATCCTATTTTATCTCACAAAGATCTTCTTACCAATTGGAAAAAACAACTTTAAATCCTTTACTTATCTTTGGCTTTATCTTGTTGATGAAAACAAAGATAACTACCAGTTAAGTCTATATTTATCTCTGCCAGCTAGATATTTTGTTGTTTTTGAATTCAATTTAATTTTGGTGTTTAACTCTTTGATAGCTTCGGTCAATACTCTAGTTCTCCTCGGGCTTCTCCATCAGTTTACACTATGTTTTTGGCCGTCGATTATGCTTGTGATTCTGCTCGTCTGTGTTCTTGCTCGGGCATCACTGTGACTTGAATTTTAGTGATATCTGTCCATTGAGTCCCACTGACCATCGATGTTTGAAGTCACATTGTGAATGCTTGTCTTATATGCATTACTAAAAGCATAGTCTTTATCTCTCTGATTCTCTGTGTTCCATTCATTCTCATGAGAGATGGGTTCATGTGAACCACTACTCATGAATTATGGGTCAATGAGTTTGACTCATAAACTACACAGTTTAATCCTGATAGAAATATCACACTTTGATTATAACCGATTAGATTATATCAAGTTGACATCAATGACAATACAATCTATTAACTGATTTAATGTCTTGCATTATCTACCTGCATTTCAGTGATCAACTTAACATCTTCAAATATTCAATCAGTTACATGTCATCAATCTCTCCCTTTGGCATTGATGGCAACATACTATATTATCATACTATACTATTACTAATACAATATGAAATATAATAGTTTCATCAAGATTTCCTATTGTAACTATTACAAATGTCTGGCTTTCAGTAAGCTCTAAAATAACTTAGATTTGTTTCATGCAGAATGGTTGTCTTCAATCTTTAATCCCTTCACTGGATAGATGTATTATCTGATATCTCTATTTTGATATGTGCTCTACCTTGACTGTTCCTCCTCTTGATAATATATTTTTCTTTTGACAATAATCTCTCTCTTTATATGAACTCTCTCCCTTTGTTACTTCTCTCCCTTAGATGAATATTTCATATGTAATCAATTTCTCTCCCTTTGAATATTGATTAACTCTTCCTTCTGATTCTCAGGAACTTCACTTCATGGATAATGATATAATATTTTCTGATCAATGAGATAATCTCTCCCTTATGATAATGAGATCATCTCTCCCTTTGACAACAATGCCATAAAAAAATTGTCTATATCATGTTCCATCCCTTTATATAATATATTCCTTGAATTTCCCTATCCATCAGCAATACAATGTCTCTAGTGATCGTTACATTCTTGTACCTTACTATGTACATATGTATCTGTTGCTATTTATCTCAGAGTTTGCATCAACATGACTGATCTTTAGATTTGGTATAGGCTGATGCAACCTCCTAGTCAGCTTATTGACCGATAGACAAGGGTTGGACCCCTAGTCTTTGTCTTAGGTACTCAAATGTATCCTTCAGTAATGGCTTGGTGAATATATCAGCTAATTGTTCCTTTGATTGAACATATTCCAGTGTTACCTCCTTTGCTTGCACTTGTTCACTCAGATAGTGATACTTTATAGAAATATGATTAGTCTTAGCATGCATAAATGGATTCTTAGAAATGTTTATTGCATTGGTTCAAGAATCTTCACATTCATACCTTCCAACAATTGTTTGATCCATGCGATATTGGAGCAATTTGCAGCAACAGCCACATACTCTACTTCTGCAGTAGAATGAGAGATGCATCCTTGCTTCTTACTAATCCATGTGACATGTCTATCACCCATGAAGAATGCTCCTCCAGTTGTGCTCTTTTTTTCATCAATGTTTCCAGCCCAATCAACATTTGTATAGACTTGTAGCTCAAATTTTCCTTCTCTTTTATACCATAAGCCATATTCCTCAGTGTTCTTGAGATATCTCAGAATTCTCTTGACAATAGTCATATGTGATTCTTTGGGATTAGCAGAGAATCTTGCAACTATTCCAACTACATGTGCTATATCTGGTTTGGTATGAACAACATACATCAGTTTTCCAATCATTGATCTATATAAGCTCTAATTTACCTCATTGGATTTGTCTTCTTTTTTTAGCTTACATTCAGTAGCCATAGGTGTTCCAACTGGTTTGGAATCTTCCATCTTGAATATCTTCAACACTTCCTTGATGTATTTGGACTGAGTGATATATATGCCTGCATCTTGTGGAAGAATCTATAGACCAAGAAATAATTTGATCTCCCAAAACATAGACATTTCAAATTTTTTTCTCATTTCATTAGCAAAGGATTTGCATAACAATTCATTTCCCCCAAAAATGATATCATCAAAAAAAATTTCAGCAATCAAAATATTACCATCGGTATCTTCTTTTAAGTACATATTGCTATTTTCACTTGTTCTAACAAATTTTATGCTAATGAGATATGAGTGAAGTCTTTCATACTAGGCTCTAGGTGCTTGTTTCAATCCATACAAGGCTTTATGTAGTCTACATAACATGTTTCTCTTGTCTGGATCAACAAACACTTATGGTTGTTCAATGTATACTTCCTCTTCCAATATTCTAGTTAGGAATGCAGATTTGACATCCATATGGCATACCTTGAATCCTTTAAATGAAGCATAAGCAAGTAATATTCTAACTCCTTCTAGTCTAGCAATAGGTACAAAGGTTTCTCCATAATCAATAGCTTCTTCTTGTGCATATCCCTTGCATACTAACCTTGCTTTGTTTCTTGTGACTTATCCATTCTCGTTCAGCTTATTTCAAAATATCCATTTTGTACCGATGACATTCTTGTCATCTGGTCTCGGTACTAGTGTCCATGTACTATTCTTCTCAATCTTTTCTATTTCTTCATTCATAGCACTGACCCATTCTTCATTCTCAAGTGCATTGTTAACATATTTAGGCTCAAAATCACAAAGTAAACATCTGGTGTTAAGTGACTTACTTCTTGTTCTTGTTCCAGCCTTCTTGTATCCTATGATTTGATTATATGGATGATGTCTTTCATGTTCATCATTCTGATCATCTTCATGACCTTCGTTCTCTTCTCCATTGTTTGAAACATCATCTTGAGGATTTTCCTAATTTTTGGTAATTGCAGCCTAATGCTCAGGTGCAATGTTCTATTTCTCAGGAGCTATACACTGTTGCTTGGGTAGAGTGTCAGGTTCTGTATAAACAAACCTGTTGTATTCCTTTTGTTCTTTTCTACTTTCCTTATCATTCTTTTCTGCAAATTCATCTATTTTCACATTTTCACTTTCAATGATTTTGTTAGATGACTTGTTAAGACATTTATAAGCCTTGCTTTTGTTTGAGTACCCTAGAAAGATACCTTCTTCACTTTTGCAGTCAAGTTTTCTATTTCTATCATCCTTCAAAATATAATATTGACTACCAAAGATTCTGAAGTAACTTACATTGGGTGTATAACCATACCAAAGCTCATAGGGTGTCTTCTTTGTGTCCTTCTTCAATTGTACTCTATTTAATGTGTAAACAACAGTATTGATAGCTTCCCTCCAGAAATTTTGAGTGATTCTTTTCTCAATCATCAATGTTCTCGCACAGTCAATAATTGATCTGTTTCTCTTTTCAGCAATGCCATTTTGCTGTGGTGTTCTCGGTGTAGAAACCTATCTTTTCATTCCATGCTCATTTCAATAGTTAGTGAATTCATCTAAAGTAAATTCCCCTCCTCTATCTGACCTTAAGCATTTCAATTTCTTTTCACTTTGTTTTTCTACCATTTCTTTATACCATTTAAACATCTTAAATGCTTCTGATTTATCTTTTAAGAACATGACTATCATCATTCTAGAATAGTCATCAACAAAGAGAATAAAATACCTATCTCCATAGTATCTCTTTTTCCTCATGGGTCCACATAGATATGTATGGACTAATTCTAGAATTGCATTAGATGTATGGGTTTTACTCTTAAAACTAGACTTTTCCATCTTACCTTTTTGACAATTCTTGCACACGATATGCTCAAGCTTAGTCATGCTCGGTAAGCCTCTGACATTCCTTTTGTTTCTTATCTTTATCATGTTGTCTAAGTCCACATGACACAATATTTTGTGCCACAACCATATTTCTTTGTTTCTAGCCATTAAACAAGTGGTGTTAGTGTCATCAAGATAGAAAAGGTTACCTTTTGTCTACTCATCAGTACCAATCAATCTTCCTGATTCATTGTAGATATTTGCCTTCTTATTTTCAAAACTACTATGTGACCTAAATAGTTCAGCTGTGAAACACTTAACAACTTATAATTTAGTCCTTTTACTAGTAAGCATTTTCACATTTTATCAGGTTATGTAACATTATGGTTCATTTACCTTCAACTGGAAAAGGTGTATCACTTCCCATCCTCACTTAACCACCATTATAGTATTCCAAAGTCTCAAAATTTTGTTTATCACCGATCATATGGTGAGTTCAACCAGTATCTATGATCCAGAATTCATTTTTACTAACTTTATATATGAGTGCAATTTCTACATACCTTTCATCTTCTCCATCTGAGTCATCCTTCATGGCTACAAATACCATCTCAATGTCTTCTTCTGATTTGGTGTTAGTGTCATCAGCTCTATTTTCAGCTAGGTAACAATTGTTCTTCCCTTTGTCCTTGTAGTCTCGGGTATCTCTTTTGTTAGATTGACGGTTGCTTCGGTAATCTCTGTTATCACCTCTATCAAAATTTTTCTCATATGATCTGTCATTTCATCTATCATCTTTTCTTCTATTTGGACATCTTGCAGAAAAGTGTCCAACCTCTTTACAATTAAAACATACAAGTGGTAATTTACCTTTGTATCTACCTTTGCCTCTCTGCAATCTTCTGGTGATGTAGAGGGTTTGACAATCTAGAGCTTTTCCTCCCTCTTAGGTGCCTATTTGACTTACCCAACCATCCAATGGTTGTTCTTTATCAGATTTTCCTTCAATTAGGATCTCCAAGACCCTCTCTCTACCAACTTCTCCTCCAAGGTATAGTTGGTTTTTAGAAGACTCCAAGATTTCTAAGCTTAATTAGTCCAACTAGTTAACCAAAAGCCTAGGTTCCTCCACTGGAACTCCACCTAGAATTCCAATCATCTACCTAGGATCTTCCAACACACTCACCTAGACTCTTAACAAACTTATTGACCCATTCTTGGTCATTCTACACTCATTCCAATACTCCAAGACTCTTTACCAATCCATTTGGTCATTATTTCACTAGGAGGCCTAATTGCTCAATTCCTAGTAGGTCTATTTCCACTGATTTTTGGTCAAATGCTCCCAAAATATCCAAATGACTCCACAAAAAACTTGAAAATCTTCAAGACATCACCCAACACTGTCAGAATCCAAAACCCTGACCTCTGAAAGCAATCATAACACTAGTTTCTTGTAGGCCCTAGATTTCAGCCTATTAATTAGGCCTCTGGACCAGCCAGCATAAATAATTCACAAAATTTTCTCCAATATTTGATTCACCTCCTTCCACCTTTTAATCTTCTTAGGAGACCAACTAGGGCATCTGAAAATGCCACTAAGTCTTTCCCAAAAGGTTATGAGTGCTCAATCAAATTCTTTCTTCTCCCTGTCCTGGCTCACCTAGATTCACCAGTCAGCCATAGGGCTTCACTTTTGGCCTAGGATCTCAATTGAAAGAACAAGAAAGGAAACCAAAATCATATCTACAGACTCTAACCCTACTTCCCCCATGGTTTCAGTCAATTCCACTGGAGGGTTCTTAGGTTAGAGCCATTTCTAGCTAGGTAGCACTGTATTGTCTTTGTCAGACCAATGACCTATAAAAACCTCTAAATTTACACTAAAAACACTTGAAATAAGACTATCTACTGAACATGAAAGATGAAAAGAAAAAATACACTTCCATGGAGCCCAATCACCTATGCCAATCCATACACAACTGTACAGTAGCAAAGATACAATGCAAATTACTAAAATGCAGATACAGTCATCCGTACAGGGGTGTCAAAAGTAAATGTTTCAATCCAAAATCTCATTAACCTTCTCCAAACATTGAATCCATGCTCATATACCGAGCATGGGGTAGTTACAATATTTCTAACTACATTTTGCAAATTCTTGCAAAAGTTGCTCGAGCAACTTTCAAAGTTGCTAGCAACATTTTGTGTTTTGAGCATTTTGACCTTGTTTGTCAACTCGATGATTGATGTTGACTTATAAGACCCTAAATAGGATATTTAGTGTCCTAAAACACACCTCTAACCCATATTGCACTAAAATGGCAACTTTACACTATTTGAAGCCAAAATGACCCAAAACACCCAATGAGCACTAAGGCTCTTACAAGCATGAAGTTAAACTATCATTACATCCAAACCCTTGGGTATTATTCTAAAACACACACACAAACACCTAAAAAAACCTTCAACAACACTAAAACATAAAATAGGGAGGTGCCTTGCACCATACTCCCCTAGATAAAATAACTCAAGTTGCTTGAGTTAGGATGTCTTCAATGGTGACCCCATATTTCAGAATGTTCAGCTCTATCATCCAAGTGGCCTTAGCTTCAGGTAGTCCCTTCCATTTGATGAGGTACTCCTTGTAGTTACCTTTCCTTTTCTTCTTTACCACTTTAGAATCGATGACACTTTCCAATTGCAAGGGCTCTGGGGTAGGTAGATATTTCACCCAATCATCATCCCCCAAATTTGTAAGTGTAGACTAACCTGTGTCTAGTGATGGTTCCTTATAAGGGTGCAAGTCACAAACATTGAAGATGGGTGAAATCCCCAAATCAGGAGGTAACTCCTCTTCATAGGCATTCTTGCCATACTTATGCAAAATATTCACGGGCCCTATCTTCTTCATGAGTAGTTTAGTAGGCTAACCCTTGGGTAGCCTTTCCTTCCTGAGATAGGCTAGTACTAGATCCCCAACCTTGAACTGCAAGTCTCTTTTGGTCTGATCAAATTTGGATTTGTACTTCTCCACCTGCTTTTGTAAAGTCTTATTGACTTGATCATGCAACTCCTTCATTTTTTTAGAAAATGACTCTCCTTGAGCACTCCTCTTGTCCTTCAAACTGAGATCTCTCAACTCCAAGATTCCTCTAGGGTTGACCCCATACACTATCTCAAAGGGGCTCTTACCTGTACTCCTATTATTGGAGTCATTATAGGCAAACTCTGCTTTCCCTATGATGTGATCCCATGACTATCCATGTTGTTTAGTTAAACACCTTAGAAAATTCCCAAGTGACCTTTTGACTACCTCCATTTTTCCATTTGATTGTGGATGGTAGGCTGAAGAGAAAGATAAGTTTGTTCCAAGCATCTTGCATAGGGTCCTCCAAAAGTGACCCACAAACTTACTATCTCTGTCACTTACAATATTTAGTGGCAATCCATGGATCCTCACAATGTCCCTAAAGAATAGTCCTTCAATTTGAGAAGCATCATTTGTTTTCTTGCATGGAATGAAGTGGGCCATCTTGCTAAAATGGTCCACCACCACAAACACACTATCATGTCCCCTAGGTGTCTTTGGCAACCCCAAAACAAAGTCCATACTAAGACACTCCCAAGGCCTTTGGGGGTATGGATAGGGGCTGGTATAACCCAATGTTGCTGCTATGTCCTTTTTCCCTCTAAAAAATCTGACATTGTTCTACAAATCTCCTCACATGTGATTGTAACTTAGGCCAATAGTAGTGCCTATTTAATTTCTCCAAAGTATTATCCACTCCAAAATGTCCCCCCAAGCTGCCTTGGTGTTTCTCCTTCACAATGTTTTCCCTCATTGAGCATTGAGGAATACACATAAGGTGACCTTTAAACAATAAGCCTTCTTGCAACACAAAATCATTGAAATCCAGTTTGAAACCCTGCTAAAACTTCACACATGCTTCATAGGATTCTCTGAAATATTTGTCCTCCTTATAGAGGTCCTTCAAATCATCCATCCCTACACTTTGCAGTTGTATCTCCTGTATTGTGAGTACTCTTCTACTAAGAGCATCTACAAACTTGTTTCTAACCCCCTTCTTGTGCTTTATGACAAATGTATAAGCCTGCAATGATTCTACCCACTTCAAGTGCCTTTGATTCAATTTTTCTTGCCCATTCAAGAAACTTAGAGCATGGTTATCAGTGTAGACCACAAACTCTCTAGGTAATAGGTAGTGTATCCACTTCTTAATGGATTGAACCATAGAATATAACTCCAAATCATAGGTGGAGTATTTTTGTTTAGCCTCATTCAACTTTTTAGAGAAGAAAGCTACAAGATGTCCTTGGCTTAGCAGTGCTCCAATAGCCAACTTACTAGCATCACACTCTACCACAAAGAGTTGATTGAAATTAGGAAACCTAAGAGTAGGTAGCTCTGCAATCCTTTTATTTATCATTTCAAACCCTTGGTTTTCTGCCACAGTCCATTCAAACTTACATTTGATTCCACCTTTTATGGTGTTAAGTATAGGGGCACACACATGACTGAAATTTATCACAAACTTCCTATAGTAGGAGGCCAATCCATGGAAAATCCTAACATCCCCTATGGACCTAGGTGTAGGCCATTCCAAAATGGACTTAACTTTATTAGGGTCCATCTTCATACACCCATTAGAAACCACAAAACCAAGGTAAATTAGTTCATTTTTGAGAAACTCACACTTTTCTTGATTTATCATTGACTTCTTTTGATGTAAATTCCTTAAGACCAACTCCAAATTATTCATGTGCTCCTCCTTGGACCTACTAAAGATCAAAATATCATCAAGGTAAACTATTACAAACTTACCAATGAACTCTGCTAGCACTTCATTCATGAGCCTCATGAATGTGCTAGGTGTATTACTTAGGCCAAAGGGCATCACTAGCCACTCATACAACCCTTCATTGGTGTTGAAGGCTATCTTCCATTCATCACCAGGCCTCACTCTTATCTGATGGTATCCTAACTTCAAATCCACCTTAGAAAAGTAACAAGATCCCCCTAGATTGTCCATCAAATCTTCTATCCAAGGCATTGGGAACCTATATCTGATTGTGATCTTGTTTATAGCCCTGGTGTCTATACACATCCTCCATTTTCCATCCTTCTTAGGTGAAAGTACTTTTGGCACATCACATGGGCTCAAACTCTTCCTTATTAACCCCTTATCCAACATATCTTGAATCTGTTTGGCTATCTCTGCATTTTGACTTGGTGTCATCTTATATGCTGCCTTGTTTGGCAAATTTTCTCTAGGAATAAGGTTAATCTGATGAATCACATCCCTCATAGGTGGTAATGCACTTGGCAAACCATTTTCCACTATGTCATGGTACTTCTCCAACAATGCTTGTATCTCTGGTGGAAAACTAACTTTCTCCTTAGTCTCCTCCTTTGGTTTTATCACTACTGCACAATAGATTCATTTCTCTTTCTTCATGGCCTTTAGAAAATCCTTCCCACTCAATAACATCACACTTTTCCCCACATGCTTCTCCTCATTAGGCTCTGGTAAAGGATCCATCTGAAACTTCTTCCCCAACTTGGTGATCACATAATTATTCCTTTCTCCATCATGTATTGCTTTAACATCATACTGCCATGGACGTCCTAGAAGTAGATGGCATGCATCCATAGGAAATATGTCACATAGGACCTTTTCCTTATACTCTCCAATCTCAAACTCAAACATAGTTTTCTCATCTACCACTATTTGTTGACCCTTATTCAACCATGAAACCTTATAGGGTGTGGTATGAGGTATCCTTCTTAGTTTCAATTTCTCCACCATCTCTGTGGATACTATATTCTGAGTGCATCCAGAGTCCACTATCACTTTGCAAATCTTCCCATGAGACCTACAAGTTGTTTTGAACAAGTTTTTCCTTTGGGGTGGCTCTATAGTGCTAGGCACTTTCAATAAATTTCTCCTTAACACCAAGTTCTCTCCATCCAATACTAGTCCTGCCTTGGAGATGGGAGACGTAACACTTTGTGTGTCATCCTCTTGTACCAATTGATTCCTTCTATCCCCCATTGAAGATGAGGAAGTATTTTCAGGACACATGCCCCTTGTGTGACCCACTTGGTTGCAATTATAGCATCTGCCAGTGAAGATTGAATTGGATTTTCCTTGGGATTGAAATCTTCCCCTAGGAGGCCCTCTTCCTCTGTATCCCCCTCTCTGAAAGGATCCCCTAAACTGATTGCCTCCACTATTATCCATAGAATGATTATCTTCTTGTCTATTAGGGCTCTTTCCTCTACCAAAATTACTTCTTCCTCTTTGGAACCCTCTATTATTTCTGCCACCTCTTCCCCTTTGATGGAAATCATTCCTCCTTCTAGCCTTATCCTCTTCTCTTAAGGCCAATTGGAAACATTGGTGTATACTATCAGGAGCCATCAAGCTAATCTCATCTTGTATCCCTTGCCTTAGCCCATTTAGGTACCTTGCCACTTTCTCCATTTCTTCTTCTTTTATTCTAGCCCTTAGGCTCAACTTGTGAAACTCCTCGGTGTAAGCACTCACTGTCATCTATTTTTGTCTAAGGTTCTGCAACTTTTGATACATTTGGATTTCATAATCAGTAGGCAAGAATTGTGCCTTCAATCTGATTTTCATTCTCTCCCAAGAAACAATATTTTTCTTTCCACTGCTTATCCTCTCATCCTGCATCATGTTCCACCACACCAATGAAGATCCTTTGAGTGTAGCCTTAGCATAGCTGACCCTCTTCTCCTCTGAAATTTCATTGCAATCAAATTGGTTGTCAATGGCTTCAAGATAATCCAACAACTCTTCTCCATTCAAGCTACCACAATAATATGGTATATGTTCCATAATATCCTTGTTTAGGGACTTGAAGGCATCTAAGAATATCTTTTGTTCTTTATCCATCTTAGGTTCCTTCCCTTTATTAGATGAATCTTCTGACTGACTTTCTTCATCTCCATCACTCTCATCTCCCCACTCTCTGATCTTCTTTTTTCCCTTTGTCTCAGACACACTAGCCTTCTCCAAGAGGCCCTAAACCAATTCCACTATGGCTTCCCTACTCATTTCCTTAGGAGGCATGCTTTCTACATCTTGAATATCTTCCACTTCAGACATACACAATCTTTAAGATAAGATGGCTCTGATACCACTCTGATGCAGAGGGTTTGAAAATCTTGAGCTTTTCCTCCCTCTTAGGTGCCTATTTGACTAACCAAACCATCCAATGGTTGCTCTCTATCAGATCTTCCTTCAATTATGATCTCCAAGACCCTCTCTCTACCAACTTCTCCTCCAAGGTATAGTTGGTTTTTAGAAGACTCCAAGATTTCTAAGCTTAATTAGTCCAGCTAGTTAACCAAAAGCCTAGTTTCCTCCGCTGGAACTCCACCTAGAATTCCAATCCTCTACCTAGGATCTTCCCACACACTCACCTAGACTCTTAACAAACTTATTGACCCATTCTTGGTCATTCTAAACTCATTCCAATACTCCAAGACTCTTTACCAATCCATTTGGTCATTATTTCACTAGGAGGCCTAATTGCTCAATTCCTAGTAGGTCTATTTCCACCGATTTTTGGCCAAATGCTCCCAAAATATCTAAATGACTCCACAAACAACTTGAAAATATTCAAGAAATTACCCAAAACTATCAGATTCCAAAAGCTTGACCTCTGAAAGCACTCATAACACTAGTTTCTTGTTGGCCCTATATTTTAGCCTATTAATTAGGCCTCTAGACCAGTCAGCATAAATAATTCACAAAATGTTCTCCAATCTTTGATTCACCTCCTCCCACCTTCAAATCCTCTTAGGAGACCAACTAGGGCATCTGAAAATGCCACTAAGTCTTTCCCAAAAGGTTATGAGTGCTTGATCAAATTCTTTCTTCTCCCTGTCCTGGCTCACCTGGATTCACCAGTTAGCCATAGGGCTTCACTTTTGGCCTAGGAAATCAATTGAAACAACAATAAAGGAAACCAAAATCCTATCTACAGACTCTAACCCTAATTCCCCCATGGTTTCAGTCAATTCCATCCGAGAGTTCTTAGGTTAGAGCCATTTCTAGCTAGGTAGCACTGTATTGTCTCTATCAGACCAATGACCTATAAAAACCTCTAACTTTACACTACAAACACTTGAAATCAAACTATCTATTGAACATGAAATCTGAAAAGAAACACTACACTTCCATGGAGCCCGATCACCTATGCCAATCCATACACAGCTGTATAGTAGCAAAGATACAGTGCAAATTACTAAAATGTAGATACAGTCATCTGTATAGGGGTGTCAGAAGTAATTGTTTCAATCCAAAATCTCATTAACCTTCTCCAAAAATTTAATCCATGCTCATATACTGAGCATGGGGTAGTTACAATAGTTCTAACTACATTTTACAAATTCTTGCAACACTTGCTTGAGCAACTTTCAAATTTGCTAGCAACATTTTGTGTTTTGATCATTTTGACCTTGTTTGTCAACTCGATGATTGATGTTGACTTCTAAGACCCTAAATAGGATATTTAGGGTCCTAAAACACACCTCTAACCCATATTGTACTAAAATGGTAACTTTACACTATTTGAAGCTAAAATGACCCAAAACACCTAATGAGCACTAAGGCTCTTACAAGCATGAAGTTAAACTATCATTGCATCCAACCCCTTGGGTATTATTATAACACACACAAAAAAACCTAAAATAACCTTCAACAACACTAAAACATTTAATAGGGAGGTTCCCTACACCATTTTGCCATTAGTGCTTCAATCTCATTAAGTCCTTGATCTTGACTATCACTATCACTATCATTTCTAATAGCATATCTATGACATGAGTAACTTATCTTTAAAGAAGATTTGAATGTAGATTCTATAGATGGTAAGACACTATTATCAAAGTTATTCATCTCAAATGAAATTAGTCTACCAATAAGACTATCTAGAGTAACTATATTGTTTGCAACTGCTCTCATTTCTTGAATAGAAGAAACTCTAATAGCATTTACAGGAAGTAAGGTTCTTAAGATTTTACTTACCACTGTCTCCTCTTCATGTACACCTCCAACTCCTCGGATAGTTTTTACTACCTCTTTGATTCTATAGCTATACTGAGTGATGTTTTCTCCTTCTTTCATCCTTAGGTCATCAAACCTCCCTCTTAGGCTTTCTTCCTTTGCTCTTAGTACATTGGAATCTCCTACATGTACCAGCTTCAACTTATCCCACATTTTCTTTACAAAGGTGCATTTTTTGACATCTTCAAACTCAACATCAGAGAGTGATGATGCAAATTCTACCATCATGCAATTGTGCTCATGCTTAACTCTTAATTGCTCAAGAGTGTGAGGTCCTGTAGGCAACACATATTCAGTATCTAAGTATTGAACAATATCATTTCAAATACCTGATAGGTAGATTCTTATTCTGCTTTTCCATGATGCAAAGTTGTCTTTATTCAACTTGGGCACATCTTGTCTATTCATCTTGTGATCTTTAGCTTGAGTTGTTAAACTCCCTTTCTAAGCACACAAGATCTTATACCAATTGTTAGTAATAACTGAGAGAGGGGGGGGGGGGGGGTGAATTAGTGGCCTCAAAAATATTTCAACAATCAACCCAAAAACTTAGTACCACAATACACAATATTAAGCCTCTAGTTATCTTCATTCCTATAAGATGAATGCCTTCAAATACAATTATCAAATTACTATTGCTTGGAATTCTTTGTAAAACCTTATACTGTATGTTTATTGAATAGCAGTATGTTAATTTATCAAAAGATAGTAAATTATCTAGAGTATAGCGATCAATCCAAATTAGCTATGTGTAATGAAAAACACTAAAGTAATGACTCATAAACACATTGACACATGGATTTTTAATGTGGAAACCCTGTTAAGGGAAAAATCACTTGGGACCAGCAACCCAAAATTTTCACTCTTCTAAAGTGAGCTCGGTGAAGAGCCAACCCTGTTAAAGGTTACAAACACACTGTTAGGTGTGACCTTGTTAGAGGATTTAAAAGTTTAGTCTGTCACTTGATATCGGGTATCTCTATGCTACCTTCCTTGATCAAACACTCACTTGGCCTGTCAATAGGTATCTGGCATCTCATGCTATCTTCATGGTCAAACTTTTTGATATTCCTTGGGATGTATCTCAATATAGAAAGGATCTTTAAATCCCACTCGGTTAAGAGACTTTCTGAATCAATAGTTTTAAGAGACTTTCTGAATCAATGGTTAAACTAAAACAGTATGATCTATTCACATATACAACTTATACTTGTAGATTTTCAGATCTATTATAATCTCATAAAACTAATCTGATCAATATATCTCTATTAGTACCTTTGCTCCACTTTAGTTCTACTTGGTGATGTTGTGCTTTGTTGCTTGGTGTCCGTAGAAAACTTTATCTCTTTCCTCAGCTTGATTGATCAGGACTGTATGAAGTTTCTCTTCAACATCCTCTTTTCATTTATTCACCCACTCCTCAATTCGTAATGAATCAAATTATTTATTTTATAGACATGATATCACCGTTTTTAGGTTCTTGATTTTCTTGATCTTGGCATGATCCAAAATTCTCACCAATTAGATTTAAAGATAAACTCTTGTTTTATCTCGCAGAGATCTTCTTGCCAACTGGACAAAACAACTTTAAATCCTTTACTTATCTCTAGCTTTATCTTGTCGATGAAAACAAAGATAACTACCAGTTAAGTCTATATTTAGCTCTGCCAGCTAGATATTTTGTCATTTCTGAAGTCAAGTTAATTTTGGTGTTTAACTCTTTGATAGCTTCGGTCAACACTCTAGTTCTCCTCAGGCTTCTCTGTTAGTTTACACTATGTTTCTGGCCATCGGTTATGCTTGTGATTCTGCTCGTCATTAATGCTTGTCAGTGTTCTTGCTCGGGCATCACTTTGACTTGACTTTCGGCTATCTTTGTCTATTGGGTTCCACTGACCATCGATGTTTGAAGTCACATTGTCAATGCTTGTCTTTTATGCATTACTAAAAGCATAATCTTTATCTCTCTGATTCTCTGAAGTCTTTGACATTTTGATTATAACCAATTAGATTATATCAAGTTGACATCAATGACAATACAATCTATTAAGTGATTTAATGTCTTGAATTATCTTTTTGCATTTTGGTGATCAACTTAACATCTTCAAACATTCAATTAGTTACATGTCATTAAACTCTACCTTCAATTAAATTTGACTGGATAAGACACGAACAATGCAGGTTAGGGCATGATTTGGTTTTCAAAGAAGTGCATGAGTCATGCCTACTACAAACAATATAAATCTTGTGCATCATTGTGTTAGAGGAATCCAAAAAATTAATAAGAATACAAATTTATTAAATATTTTAAGGAAACTAATGTCTATTAATTTTTTTGACAATTCTAAATTATGAAATGGTAATTTAGTTTATAAAACTTTATTTTATATGCAACTAATTATTTGGCTTATTAGTGATAAAATAGTATTTACACTTTTATCTAAAACCTATAATTTTGAGAACATATTTTTGTTTCTATATAGTTTTTATTTTAGAAATATTGTGTTTATAATTAAATATTAATATTTTTACATGTATTGGATGTTAAACTTATGATTTAAAAATAGATAAATTCAGTTAACATGCTTGGCCCATACGCTTCACCCCTTGTTACTATAATAAAATATATTTCAATAGTAGTTGAGTAAAAAAAATAGAAAACACACAACAAAAGGGAATGTTACATCCCTCATGTCTACTAAAACTTTATTAAGTTTCAGTTTGTTATCATAGATGTTTATATTTCATGTATTTCAATGGAATAATGGTTTAGATTGTATAAGTGAAATGATAAAATGTTATGTTCATAATCTTGAGTTATAATTGATTTATTGCACATGTATTATGATTGTGATGATGATTTAAAACTAATTATATTTCTTGCCTGAGTAGTTGTAGAGACAATAGTTCTTCGAGGAGGGAGGGACAATATCACTAGATATGGGATGCAAAAATGGTCATGAGATTTGAGTTATCTGAGTCTCTATATTGGTAAGTATTGGCTAGGTTGAGGTTGATACTAAGGCTAGAAAGTGAAGGTTTTGAACTAGGCTCCTAGTTTGGTCTAACTTTTTCACCTACTTGAGTTGATAGTATTTGTTTTGTTTTGGAACATATGTCGTGGACCTAGACCATTGTTTGTGTTAAAATATGAGAAAACATATTTAAACCATAATTGAATTGAAAGAGTTAGAACACAAATTAGAAATAAAATGGATAGAATAACAATACTAGAGAAACTTGATGTAAATGCTCAGACTCATAATTGCATCAAGAGAAATATATATATCTCCGATATCCAATATGAAAAATACAAGCAAGTTAGCCTATTTATATAGGCAAGGAGAGGGGTAGAATTCAGATAGAACTCAACAATATCATCTAGAAGAGTTAGAGTCCAAATAGGAAAAAACCATATCAAAGGATGAGTTAGAGTCCAAATTGGACTCAACAATATCCATCTAACCTATTAAATAATTTCACCTAAGTAAACTTAAGTAAAGAGTAAAATGGAAAAATGACCATTTACTCTGACACCCCCCTTAAGTGCAACTTAAGGAATATAATAATGCAATAGAGATGCAATATGGGTCTTAGGAAAAAAAACCATGTTAGGTGCTCATGTACAACTATAATGCAATCACTAATAATTAGAGAAAATGAGAAAACCTAGTGGGAGAAAACTCCTCTTCAAAAGAGATAACTAAGAAAATAAAAAGGCTCTAGAAGAAGGAGACACCCGTCGCACCCCAAGAAAAGCACATAAGTTAATGAAATTTATCTTAGTGAAGGGTTTGGTAAATATGTCTAAAGTTTGATATGATGTCTAATAGTACTTAAGATTAAGGACTTTCTCATGAATCAAATTCTGAATGTTGTGCATGTGAATCTCAATGTGCTTGGTCCGCTGATGATGGACTGAATCGCGAGAAATCTGAATGACACTCTTGTTGTCACAAAAGTTGATTGTTGGATTTCAGAAATGAATTCCAATCTCAATAAGGATTTTCTAAATCCAAATGGCTTTAGTAGCAATATTAATTGTGCCTCGATACTCAACCTCAGTGGATGAAAGATAAATATAGACTGCTTCTTTCTCAACCAAGAAGCTTGACTTGGACCAAGAGAGAAGCATTAACCTAAAGTAGACTTGTAATATTGATAATTTCCTACCTATTTTTAATTTGTGTATCCCACTAAGTCAATATCCAAACCGTTGCATAATGAATCCCATAACTATGAGTACCTTGGATATAATAAAGAATCTGCTTAGCTACTTTCCAATGCAACTCATGTGGCTGCTGCATGAAACTGGAGACCATTCCCACAACATATAAAGATCAGGCCTTGTGTGAGTCAAATATATGATGCTTCCAACCAATTTACGATACAAGTTAGCATCTACCAAGGGTGAAGAACAAGAAGCCTCAAGTTTGATTCCTAACATAAATGGAGTAGATGTAGGCTTACAGACAGCCATGCAAAATCAGGAGAGCATATCAATAGTGTGCTTAAGATGTCAATGGTAATACTAGAAGGTGAATCATTGATCTCAATCCCTAAGAAGTAGTGGAGAAGGCCTAAGTCAGACATCAAGAACCAATCATGAAGGGTAGTTTTGACTACCTTGATACATGATGAGTGACTCCCTATGATCAATAAGTTAGAACAAGAAATGTAAGAGTATCATCTTGCTGTAAAATATAGAAATTTAGATTAGAGTAGCATCGATTGAATCTAACTAACATAAGGAATGAGTGCATATGGGTATAATTGGCTAGAGGAGTCCATTTAAGGCCATAGAGAGACTATTGAAGGTGGAAAACAAGTGAATGAACCTTGACAAACCCCTGTGGCTAATCCATATATATCTCCTCCTAAAGGTCACTGTGAAGAGAATAAATATTCACACCCATTTGATGAACTTCCCATTTGTGAGATGCTAGAATGGAAAGAACAAGTTAGATGGAATTCATCTTTGAAACTAGCACAAAAGTCTCAGTGTAGTCAATCCTAGGAACTTGGGAGAATCCTTTAGCGACTAGGCAATCCTTATACTTATCAAATGACCCATATGTATAATTTTTTTTGGATAGATCCACTCACACTGAACAAGTTTTCTTCCCTTAGGAAGAGAAAATAAGTCGCAAGTGTGGTTCCTCTCTAAGGAACTAAACTCCTCTTGCATAGAAACATCCCACTTGGGGACACCAAAAGCTTCTTAAAAGGACTATAGATCAAAAGTTTTAGAAATAAAGAGATGTGGAGCTTTCTAAAACTATGACCTTGTTCTTCTCTCATTTGAAGGATCACCAACCTAATCACCTATTGAATCCATTGTCTAACAAGGCCAAAGAGGGCCAGTAGTTGTAGAATGAGGAGAATTTGGAGGAGAATAATCACCCTCAGCATGATGACTAAGAGAGGATAAAGATGGATCCTCAACATTATTATTTGAAGAAGAATAATACTCCTTAGTAGGTATAGGAGGATTACAATCCTTAGAAGAAATATCATCATGCAGTCATAATGTCTCCAAAGGAATGAAAGATGGAGAAGTGGTAGAATAACTAGAGGCATCCTCCTCAAAATGGACACTCCTCTCAATGAAAATATCATGTGTTGTAGGATGGAGAATCCTATAGCCTTTGAGAACATCTAGATACCAAAAAAATATGCAAGGCCTTCTCCACATATCCATAGCCTTGCATTTCTATGCTAGAATATAGACCCATGCAGTAGATCCAAACACCCAAAAGTGTATGACTATGGGTTTCCAAATGATCCAAGCTTGAAAAGAAGTTACCCCCTTCATTGCTCAATGAGGAACTAAAATCCTGGATATAACATGCATAGTTGATTTCATTTTGCAAATACTGAGGTGCCAATGACTTGGAGTGAATCATACAATTAGTCATTTCCTTCAAGGATCGATTCTTTCATTCTACAACTCCATTTTAGTGTGGAGTGTAGGGAACTATGTTTTGAAGATCAATGCCTTCTGAGTTACAAAATTTCTCAAACCTTTGGTTGACATATTCCCCCTATTATCAGTGCATAGAACTTTGATGGTTTTCCCTATTTTAATCTCTACAAAATATTTGATTTTCTAAACATACTCAGACTTTCGACTTTTTTTTGAGAAAATATACAAAATTGTACCAAGATAGATCATCAATGAATGTCAATACATATTTGGTACCACCAAAAGAAGGATATGGAAATGGACCTATGAAATCACTGTGTACTAGCTCCAAAAGATGTGTGGCTCTCCATGCTTTTCCTTTATCAAATTTTTATTGAGGATGCTTGATAAGAATGCATCCTTGAAAAACTCCATCAAAAATTTGAATAGAAGGAAACCCTATAACCATGTCATGCTGATTGAGATATTGCAAGTAGCGGTAGTTCAAGTGACCAAACTGTTGATGCCACAAATGACTTACCTCATCTAAGTGAGTGACAAATGCAAGTGAAGGATAATCAGGAATAAGGTGTGAAAAGTAATATAGTCTAGATTGATGATCTTCCTTTCCCAATACAATTTAAGACCAATTGTGCATCTCATTGATTACCATTGTGTCTGGAGTGAACTGAACCTACTTGCAAGAGCCTGTGTGAGTGATCTAATAAAAAAATATGAGATTAGTTGACAAAGATGGAACATAAAGGACATCATGAAATGTTCCTTCAATCACATCAAAAAACCACCTCCCATGGACTTCAGCAGGAGTGTCATCACCCAAAAGAATAGATGGCATATAACATGACTCTAAGGAGGAAAAAGTTCCTTTTGATGAAGCTATGTGGTACAAGGAACTTGACTCAATAATCCATCAATCAGGTTGTGAAGCAATAGAAAATAGGGCCTTACCCTTGAATTTCTCTTTACTTGTGTCTTTTGAAGATTCCTGAGATGAACTTTATTTGACAAAACCAGGCACCTTGATGTTTTTCTTTTCAAGAAGATCAGACAAGTGATCAATTTTCTTCTTTAGTGCCCTTTATGGGGGCTAAGGAGGAGTCCTATTGGCTGAAGGGTGGCATAGCTGGTGGAGGTACTGGCTGAGCGTAGGTGGTGAAGCACTAGTGGCAGGTGCTAGTGAGAGGTGCTCAAAGTACTTTGATCACTTAGTGCTAGCGCATGAAGCACTTAGTGTAGTAAGCACCCAAAATAGTTCTTTAAAGCACTTAGCACAATGCTTAAACAACACTTAAAAGCACTTTAATTTTTTTTTTTCCATTTTTTTAAAATGCCTTGATCTATGTGTAGGGAGGGTTGACCTTCCTAGAAATTTTTCCCACAGAAGATCCTGACACTCAAATAGGGAAAATTATATATCAAAATTTGTTTTCAAGGCCTCCCGAATCCAATGGCGGGGTCCTTTTGGCCTGAAAGATGCTCAATTTGAATGTTTTCTTCCATATCTAAGCTACAAACCCCCATTTTGCAACTATTGTAAATGATATCCAAAAAAGATGAAACAAAATCCAATCTTGAATTTATTGAACCTTTTGGACACAATGGAATAGTAAAAAATGCTCTCAGAATCCTCCAAAGTGTTGCTAAGAAAGAAAAACATGCAAAGATAAACATTATCAGATATTCATAAACCCTTATTCATCTCCAAAACGTATGCAATGCAAGGGAAAAAACAACAGAGTTTTACAAGATCACTACAAAGATCTAATCTATCAAGCTATGCTCTTTTACCATGTTAAAATCCAATATAATGTAGATTTAAACCAGGATCGAATTGAAAGAGTTAGAACTAAAACTCGAAATAAAATGGACAAAATAACAATACTAGAGAAATATGTGTATATGCTGGAATCTAACCTATCAGGAGCACACTCAGACATGCAAACGTTAGAGATATATAATCAATAAACTACATTAAACATGTCCAAGAAGCATACTACCAAAAACAACAAGAGATCCATCACAACCTCCGATGAGCCAAACAAGTGCACCCAAGCCTTGTTGATTTTCTCTTAGAGAATTGTGGGTGTGCTCTCCCAACACAATATCATAATCCCACTAGATTTGATTGATGTAAACTAGAATGCAAGCTAGTGAAACAATGAAAAAGCTCAAGAACAAGTATGAGGAACTTGTCTCAAGGCATTCATCAAAAGTATGAGAATGAACATGCAAACTATGCTAATATGCTATGCAAGATCAAAATGAAACTAAGAAATAGATCCAATCACCATTATTCCTAAGATGTGATTTCTAAATTTCTTAAGAAACATAAACATGAAAATGCACTAAAAAGCTCTAGCACTAAACTAGCATGATAACAATGCATAAATGAGAGATGATTTGCTCTTGACAATTACCTCTATTTATAGATTTTTTGGAGGAGAGAGAGGGCTTGGATGAGGTGGAGATCATGTGGCATCCACATAGGTTCCACATGAGGGACACATAAGCCATGCAAGAGGCCCACTTTGCTCACACATGTGTGAGCAACTTTGGATGTGATGGGCCAAAGTGTACTTAAAGTACGCATGTGAAGGATCTTGTAAGAGGTGTAAGAGATTTGGGCCAATAGAACACTTTTAGAAAGTGTAAGAAGGTGTCATCATGTGTGTAAGAAACCTTGTTGGCACCAAATAAGGATTATTTAGAAAATGTGATTTTTTTGGAAATTTGCTCACACATTTGTGAGCAAATAATTAGGACTAATATGTGTAGGAATCAAGAAATTAGCCTAATTAACCTTAGTTAATTAGTGAATAGGTCTATTTGGTGAGAGTGATGTGAGGTAGGGTAGGATCTAGGTTCAAATTAGCTTAATCTAAATTTAAAATTTAGATTAATTTGGTTTAGTAGAATTTAAGGCATGTGGAGGAATAAATAAATTAAAAAATTTATTTAAAGGGGACTTATGAAGGGAAATGTATTTAAATAAAATTTAATACATTAAAGGGGGTAGTATTTAAATTAAACTTAAATACTGAGGAAAGTGAATTATATTTAATTAAATAAATAGAAGAATATAACAAATATAATTAATTAATTAAAATTAATTATAATGCTAAGGAAATATTAATCAAATTAATATAAGGACAATTTTAGACGTCTACAACATGATGTGAATGTTCAGAGGCATAATAATATCAAGATATATCTCTATATGTCCAATATTCAATAAGATAAATACAAGTGAGGTAGCCTATTTATATAGGAAAGAAGAGATGTAGAGTTATGATATAACTCAAGAATATCCTATAGAAGATTTAGAGTCCAAATTGGACTCAACAGTTAGAGTCCAAATTGGACTCAACATTTAGAGTCCAAATAGGACACAACCATATCAAAGGATGAGTTAGAGTCCAAATTGGACTCAACAATATCCATCTAACCTATTAAATATTTTCACCTAAGGAAACTTAAGTCAAGAGTAAAATGGAAAAGACCATTTACTCCAACAATTTGACCTATTTCCTTATCAGGATTTAAGGTAATAATCTTTTCAGAAATATCTCTTAAATGGTTATAAATACATATATATTCTTACTCATTATATATATGAGTAGTATATGTAGTACATATACACACACACATGTGTGTGTATGTGTATATATATACTTACTATATATGTATATAGTAAGTATATATATACATATAACAATGGAGAGTGGCAACGACTCTTGAGGAAACGGTCATGGCGGTCATGGCCTTGGGGCTCAAGGGTTTGATAGGAGCCGTCTAAACTTGTCCAATCGAGATAGCTTCTGTTCCAGTCAATGGAACCCAAACAAAATGTTCTGGGATCCTTCCAGAACCTACAACACAAATGGCTCCCATTGAGCCTTTAACTCTCCTCAGATTTGGAAGGGCCCACTAGCATATCCTCACTCTAAATCTAGAGGATTCAACTGTGGGCAAAGATATAACATGCGGATGTAGGGTGGATGGGTTCCCCCAAGGCAAGAACCTTCATAGAGTAATTAAATTGGCTAGAATGGAAGGAGAAGGGAGAGAAGATTCCCTTCTTATTGGAACAGGAATGCGTCCCTTACGCTTCCTAATCATTTCAACTTCAAATAGATAGAATTAAATTTCTGGCGGCCAAAAGAACTGGGATCATCCAAACCAGTAGGTAAAACTGATGTCCAAATGAAGAAACTTGCTTCAAAGGTAGATGAAACCCTCCTTATTAGATCTTCATCTATTTTCATAAATAATCTTCAATGGTCAAAGTCTGTGATTAATCTACAGGAAATTGCTTTTTTCTTGAAATGGCTTGGTCCGTGGCCGTCTCTTAGTAAGATCCAATCTTGGATAGAATCCAACTAGGGGAAAAAATTTGAAATCAAAACCCTCAGGAATGATTTCCTCTTGGTGGTTTGTCCTTCAAAGGTTGACAAGGACTGGATAATCAAAGGTGGCCCTTTCTCTTTGGATGGTCTTGGCTTCTATATCTGTGACTGGAAGCCAAACTTTAATCCTAATATAGAGGAAGTGGAAAATATCATTGTTTGGATAAAACTCATCAACCTCCACTGGGAATACAAGAATGAGGAAACCCTTAAATTAATAGGGAATAGCATTGGTCATTTTCTAAAAGATAAAGAGGTGGTCGAAAAAAACAATTTTTACATTTACACTAAGATCTTAGTTAAGATGTAGAAATGTTACCAAATCCCAAATATGGTGGTGTTAGGGACAACTCATGGTGAATGGAGACTACAAGTTGAAGTTGAAATGGAAAACTTATTATCTGAAGCCACTAAGGCACAAGGTAAAGGAAAAGGTCTTGAAATGAATAATTGCATTGACTGGATAAAGGAGTGTGAAGCTTTCCAAACTACTCAACCTCAGTGGTCAATCCTTTTTGAAGAGGACATGATTTTTAACAGAAAAACAGAGTCTAGATCCTCTTCTTCTTCAGACATTCATGGAACTCCTGAGTTGACTCACAGAATCACAGTCGACTCCCCTTTGGCCTCTCTTCTTCTGGAATTGGATAGTCAATTCTCCACCCAAGTGGTGAAATCAACCCCTCAGCCTCCCCTCCTCCCTCTTCCCCTACCTGGCTCCATTCAGTCTAGTGAATGGGCTCAAACATAGCCTCTAATTGTGCCTGACTCTCTGGACTTCAGGTTACAGTCACCTAACCACTTGGGGGACAAGCTAGGGGACCGGGGCAACAAACCTGATTTTCCTGGCTAGTCAGACTCTCAAGCAGATTGTGTTGACCTCATGGTAGGGAATTTGGGGAGCCACCCTCTACCTAAATGCTGGGATATTGAAATGTCACCTGAAAAATTCAGAGGAAATACTCTTTTCTTCCCTAGTTCCTCTCTGCCTTCAGCTCTTAACATAGATGCACTTGAGTTCAACCCTCTAGCTAATCCCAATCCTGGTTTTACTAGGAGAAATGAAGAATCCTCTCCCTCTTTGTTTGTTTTTGGACCTGCTCCTAAGCCATTCTCAGGGATGCATTAGCTGCTTTCACCCTATCCTGGCTGCTCTCAATCAACTATAGGATGCATAGGATAAATCTCCTCATAGTGTTCATATTTAGGATGCAGATAATAATCATGATGGGAAAATCTCCCCCATTCACAATTTGGAAAGTTATTTACATGAAGCCACAGATAGTGGAGATAACCTTCTTGATGCTGCCTCAAATGTTAGTTACTTCAGTGATGAGGGAGATGGGGACTATTTGGGAGTGGAGGACACAACCAATGTTCTTGAACAAAGGGGATTAAATCTATCTGTGACTTTGATCAAAAAACCCAAATTAGGAGAATAGAAGAGAAGGGGAAGGAAATCCACCAAAGAAATGATGGAGCAAGCCAGTGTGCAGCAGACCAAAAAATACTATTGAGGTCAAGGAAAAAGTTCACCTTTTCCCGAAAGCAATGAAACTCCTCTTGTGGAACTTCAGGGGCTGCAAAGCCCTTGAAAAATATTGCTTGCTCAAACGAGGCCTTGATCAAGCAAGGGCAGATATCATTTTACTCCAAGAAACTAAACTCAAGGATGATGACATTAAGTTCTTCCAGAACAAATTTTGTAGATGGAAAAGTGTGTTTTCATAGGCTAATGGTGCTTCTAGAGGCCTCAGTATTCTTTGGGATGATAGGGCGGTGGAGGTAGTCCTACTAAATCAGTCTTCAAATTGGCAATGGATAGAGGTAACTTCTAAGCAATTTCTTTCTCGCTTTTATTTATTCAATGTTTATGGCCCTAATAACCCTATTGAAAAGGAAGCTTTATGGAATGACTTATCCAATCTCCTCATGGATAAAAAGATGACCTTTTCATATTAGGAGGGGATTATAATTCCATACTCAGCCTTTAAGAGAAGAAAGGTGGCAAAGGATGGCTAAGCAAAAGTTAGAATGACTTTGCTGAATTTGTTTTAAATAATGGGTTAACAGAATTGGATTCTAGGTCTAGTAATTTCACTTGGACCAACAGGAGAAGAGGGTTCACAAATATAGTAGAGAAGTTAGACAGATTTTTTCTCATGGGTAACTGGGAAGACCAGGATTGGTTATGCACAACAGATATCCTACCAATTGCTGGTTTGGATCACTATCTGATTCTTTGTAATATACAAGAAGATGTCACTCTTGACTGTGCCCCATTCAAATTTGAAGCCATGTGGCTAAGAGTAGCTGAGTTTCATACTAATTTGGAGCTTTGGTGGAGAAATTCTCTAAAATGAGAAGGGGACAAGTCCTTCATCTTCTTTAAAAATCTCCAATATATTAAAGACTAGCTTAAAATTTGGAATAGAGAAGTATTCAAAGATATTTTTGTTGAAAAGATGCAACAAGAACAAATCCTGCTATCTCTTAATGAAAAGATCATTGCTGAGGGTATAGATGATAACTCATATCTAGAGGAACAATCCCTTCTAAGATAGTATAAAGAAGTGTTGGCCAAAGAAGAAATTCATTGGAAACAAAGTTCCCGTGAGACCTGGCTCAAAGAAGGGGATCGTAATACTAAGTTATTCCACAAATTGGTCAAGACCAGAAGAGCCCGTAACAAAATCTTCACTATCAAAACTAAGCAAGGGGTCACCACCACAGATCCAAAGATTATCAATGAGGAAGCTGTTAACTTCTTCTATGAAACTTTTAATCAAAGTCAGTTCCCAAGGAAAGATGATGAGGGACTACTCAACCTCATCCCGAACACTATCACAATAGCTCAAAATGAAAAGCTTATGTGCCCTTTCTGTTTAGAAGAAGTAAGGAAAGATTTATTTAAAATGGGTGGAGACAAAGCCCCGAGTCTGGATGGCTTTCCAACACTCTTTTATCAAAAAACTTGGGACATTTTAGGAGAAGACTTAAGGAAAATTGTTTAAGAATCTAGAGCTAAAGGGTTTATTTTGAAGGATTTCAATAACATTTTCATTGCATTGATCCCCAAGAAATCTGTAACTAATTCCTTCTCTGACTTTTGACCTATTGCTTTATGTAACACTATTTATAAAGTAATAGTCAAAGTTGTTGCAAATAGGCTTAAGCCCATTCTTGAGCATATTATTTCTGAGGAACAAAGCGGATTTTCTCCCAATAGATCAATTTTTGAAGGAATCATTATTGCACATGAAGCTGTGCATACAATCAATGATGCAAAATTCAATAGAATGTTGATCAAACTTGATATCAAGAAAGCCTATGATCATGTAAATCGGGACTTTTTTTTCAGGATACTTAAAAAATTTGGATTCACAGAAGGCTGGGTGAAATGGATTGCAAGCTGCATCAACACCCCTAGATTTGCTATTCTTGTGAGTGGCAGCCCTCAAGGTTTCTTTGAAACCTCAAAAGGTATCCAACAGGGCGAACCCATTGCCCCCTTTTTATTCATAATTATGGTTGAAGTCTTGGGAAGACTTATCATCAGCAAGAGATTGGATGGAAGTTGGCAAGGGATTAAGATTGCAGTAGGTATTCCCTCCTCCACACACTTGCAATTTGTGGATGATAACCTTTTTCTTGGGGTTGCTTCACTTCCTAAAGATCATGTCATAAAGTCCACCTTAGACCGTTACAGTAGGGCCACTGGTCAGAGTGTTAACTGGCAGAAATTAGAGATCTTCTTCTTTCATACGACCAATAATTTGAAAAAACAAATTAGTGAAATCATGCAAATCAAGATAGGTAAGCTTCTAAGTAAATATCTGGGAGTGCCTTTATTTGATGGTGCCTCCAAACCTCACTTGTGGAAAAATCTTATGGATTCTTTCTTTAATTGTATGGAGGGTTGGAAGAGCAGATGGCTCACATCGGCAGGAAAAAATCTGTTACTCCAAGCTGTGGTGTCAGCCATTCCTATCTACTCTATGAGCTGCTTCAAGATCCCTCACAAAGTTTTAGATGCCATTGCAAAAAGAATGAGGAAGTCCTTTTGGAATGGGGCTGAAGAAGGAGATAAATGGCTCCTCATTGCTTGGGATAAGATCTATAAATGAAAGTAGAATGGGGGAACTGGACTGAAGGACTGGAGAAAGATGAACTTGGCATTGGGGACCAAACTGGTTTGGCATATGTGTTGCCAACTGGACAGTTTATGGGTCAAGATCCTCCGATCCAAATATTTAGACTCTCCACAGGATGAGAGAATCCTCACCATTGTTAACCCCCCAAAAGGCTCTGCAATCTAGAATTATCTTCTAGATTGCATATCTGTCATCACTAGACATGTCTCATGGCATGTTGGCAATGGAAACAAAGCCTTTTTCTGGGATGATTCTTGGAATAATCACCCAATTTTAAAGGAGGAAAAAATATTTGATGATTTGAGAACTCTCTTCACTAACAATTGGGGCTCTAAGTTGGTGGATTACCTTGAAAGTAGGGAGTCCCCTCTTGGATCCATGTGGCAATGGAAATCTATGGATGATCTTAACCTCTCTACCCTGCAGAGAGATCTCATGGAAGATCTTTTTAAAAAGAGGAGGTTCACTAGAATTGAGAAATTAGATAAGATTATTTGGTGTAAAGCCAAGCATGGGGATTATTTGGTAAAGCTTTGGTTCTTATCCCAAGAGGCTGAGGATGATTTATTACCTTGGAACACAAATCTATTATGGGATAGACACTGCTTACCAAAGGCAGAAAAATTTACATGGATAGTAGTGCAAAGAAGGATTTTAACAGCGAAACAAAGGAAACATTTTGGCCTCCAAGGCCCAACTTGGTGTGTTTTGTGCAAATCAGCTCAGGAAGATGTTGATCACTTACTTGTTCAGTGTCCTTTTTCAGCAGCATGTTGGGTTATGATTAAAGAAAAATTGGGGTTGATTGGGCCCTTGCAGCAGGGCATCAAAGAGGTGTTTCAAAGTTGGCCGATCCCTCAAAAGCATACAGCCTTGTCTGGGTTATGGAATGCATGCCCCTCCATCATCATTTGGGAGATATGGAAAGAACATAACAAATGCACATTTCAAGATAAGGAAAGACCCCTATCTAGCATCAAAGCTAGTATTTTAAGTGCTAGTGAAGAGACTATGCAAGCTACCCTTACCACCTCCACGGGTAGTCTGCTTTACACCAAGGCTGACAGGCAACTTCACTGTAATTGGCCATGCTTGAAATTTAGGAATGGTAATATTAAAGATGTGCATGTTCGGAATAAAAGAAGATCAGAGTTGAAGTGGGATAAACCAAGTCTAGGATGGGTCAAAATTAATTTTGACGGAGCCTCTAAAGGCAATCTGGGACCCTCAGGGGCTGGCATTGTTGTCAAAGATTGCAATGGGGATATTCTAGCTCTAGCTTCCCAAAGGCTCATTAGTGGAACAAACAATGAGGCCGAAGCTAGAGCAGCATTGTTGGCATTACAATTGGCTAAAAAGTTGAACCTTCAGAATATACACCTAGAAGGTGATTCACAAATAATTGTAAATGCAATTAAAAATGGGGCAGCCAATGCATGGCATCTGAAGAATATGATTGAAGAGATCTCCCATATCCTAAGCTCATTCCTGGACTTCAAAATCACCCATGTCCTCAGAGAAGGAAATCAAGAGGCCGATATTCTCTCCAAATGGGCAATAAGTCCTATGATGAGTAATGAGCCATGTTTTGAAATTTTCTCACAAGAGATTTTTGCAACTAAGATGTGCTTTGTGCTGCAGGTTGATGCCCGTGTTTTTATATTTGTACTATTCTGCTGGTGTCGAATCACTCATATTGCAAGTTGTAATGGTTAATGTGACTATTGCAAGTGGATGACTACTTCTGGTGAATGAATGTAATGACTCATTTTTCCAGTTGTTATGGTTGATGAGACTGTTGCAAGTGGACGATTTCTTCTGGTGAAAGGATATAATGATAGGCCTCGAACTACACTACCAATTTTGGCGGTGATAATTCCTAGTCAAGGACTATTGTCAGCTTAGGGAGGACAGTTTTAGGAAATTTTCAGTGTGTCATGGAGAACATAGAGTTTTCATGTGATTAATCCAACCAGATGACACTCTGTTCAATGAAAGATTCCTGATTTGGGCTATTGTCAGTTGAAAGATTGTAAAATTCTCCCTTTATCTAGCTCATTTGTAGTTTAAAACCACCCATGACCTCCTTCAAATGCATCTCTCTTCTTTTCCATTTTTGTCTATTCTACAGTGGTCGAGATGGAAGCCACATTCACGGTTAGAACCAAGAAATAGCAAAAATCAGTTGAGGGACTCGCTAGCACTGAGAGGATCTTAGGCTTGTTGAACATAAAGCATGAAGGGTTGGCTGTCACTGTCCAAAGCATCCTCAGCATCCAATATCAGGAGATATTTACCAAGTGCAGATCCAATGTTGATATCATCTCCATGGTGATAGCTTGGGCCCTGCAGCTCAGGGAGCCTGAGAGTGAGGTCAAGCGCATCACATAACTCCTCTTTGATCTGGAGTTACTACTTGGCCTGGATTCAATATTGGAATGGGCTGCTCCTGGTGCAGGGTTTGATTATAGTGAATGTTTTGCTGAGCTAAAGGAAGGTTTCAACTATGGTCATGTCCCCTTTCTCACCTGGTGGTGAAATGTTGATCAAGATGCTTATCAAAAGGATATTAGAAGCAAATGGAAGATGCTGAAGTGTATGGTGGAGGACTTAGCAAGGCCGGCTGAGATGAGAAACAAAGCTATTTTTGAGGAGGTGCCAAGGCAGAAACACGGGCAAAGGCATGGAAAACAACATGCCGAGGATTGAAATCATATCCCTGGTGGCTTTGATCCTATGTTTGTAATTTTTGTATATGACTGAGTGCTCTATATGCCTCAAGTATTTATCCTCCTTATCTTCTCCTGGTTTTCTTCTAGAATAGTGTCATTTCTGCAACAATCACACTTCCAGCACGATTTTGATTTTTCTATCTATAGGGCTTAGTTTCCATGTTCAGGCTCTTTTCAAACTGTAAAGCCTTAATGCTTATATGTTTATGATGTAATCCTTTTCTTTATAATATATAAAAAAAATCTGTTACAAACCAAAAAA
>MU227328.1:387199-407748 GCA_018584345.1 Thuja plicata | reverse complement strand
AAAGATGAACAGATAGATAGGTATATACAAATCTGATGACACAAAGGTTAATGGGCCAATCACATAAAAAGTTTTAGAGGTACTGATTCACCCCTCCCCTCTCAGTACATCATTCCAATAATTCCAAAAATTGGTATCAGAGCTAAGTCTCTTTGTTGAAAAGCTTAAAGACTTAAGAGAAAAGATCCACACGATGGAAAAGTACAGACTAGACAAGACTATTGAGAATGAGCAATTGCAAATTCAAATTTACTATGAGCAGTATAAAGAGGCGAGAGTAAGCATGAGAAAGTTACTTGATGAAAGAAAGATCATGGCAACTAGGATTAATGAAAAATATTATCAAGAAGAGGAGATCCCAGATTACTTCAACAATGCTGAATCATCAACAAGCAAAGCTTCAGACACATTAGTAGAAGAGATCACAAGTCTACAAGAAGTCAATGTACATCTGACGGAGAAAATTAAAATGATGCAAATCAGTCAAGAAAATCAGATGGTAAAAATGATTGAAGTCATGAATGATTCAAGAAAAGCTGAATCAGAGAGAACATTGTCTATTGATGATAGGAGGAAAATAGCAGAAAAGCTACAAGAAAAAGAATCAGAGATTCAAAGACTTACTGAGCATCACCATGAGATTACCAACCAGATTATTATTATGAGTCAAGAAGCAAATAGATTAAATATTGAACTCATTGAAAGAGTACAGATCATTAGTGAGCTAAGGGAAGAAAATGAAAAACTAAAGCATCAAGTTAGAATTCAGAATCAGCACAATGAATTGATCAAGAAAGCTGAAGATAGCAATAAAAGAATGGATGATTTCCTTGACGATCAAAGAAGAGTCAACAACTACACAGGAATAGGTTACACTGACAATGGAGAGTCATCTAACCAATCAAATCAAAAGAATGTATATGAAACTCCAAGGACCAAGAAGCTATCATGCAATCACTGTGGAAAACCAGGCCACACCTTAAACGTTTGTAGAAACAAAATGAAAGGTATTCCTCAATCACAATCTACTTTCATTGGTAATTGTTATAAATGTCACAAGAAAGGACACAAGTCATATGAATGCATATCCAAGGTAACAAATCCAAAGAAGGAAACCTATATGGACAAGTACTGTCCTACCTACAAAATGAATGGACATACATATCAGGAATCCTAGAAAAAGAATAAGAAGGCATGGACACCAAAAGAACCTGATAATGGCTACAAACCAACAAGAAAAGGTAACTCATATGTTTGGGACTATAACACATGGGTAAATTGCACAACATGTGGAAGGTATGGTCATATATCTGCTAACTGTATGATAAAATGGACCAGAAAACCAAGATGATGGTTCAATCCTAGAATGACATGTTTACATTGTCATAAGGTTGGACATGTAATAAAAGATTGCAAAGACCAACTGACAGAAACAAGTACTTATCCCAATGTAAATACCATTGATGAAATCAAGAAGATGAGGAACAAGATGTGGGTAAAAGCCACAAACACTAAAGGTGTTAGAACAAGTAATGCAAGTGATGACGCCCCATCCAATGGATCTGGTGGCATCACCTTATCCAACTAAATTGCACAAGTAAGTATGGAACTACATTATGAAAATTTATATTATGCATCGGTTCCATTTACATATTGATCATATAGACAAATCAACATTATTAAAGATGCACTATATTGTCACTTGTAAATATTATTGAAAAACCACCATCAATTATTGGCTACAAATATGCATCGGTGAACACACACAGAAAAAGTTAACACTACTTACCGGAATATATCAGTCATTACACAAAGGCCAAGTGGCTAAGTGTAAACTGACAGACATCGGTGATCCTTGAGTTGATGAAGTTGTCTTCGCCAATTTACTGACAATCATCGGTGAAGTCATCAAAACTACTGGCAACCCCAACACTTTACGCCTACACCGAAGATGTTATTTGTGCCTCAACCGACAAACTCAATCTTTGTATACCGACAAGTTGGTGAGAATTAATGACAACTTAGGGTACAAAAGTTATAAAAGACCGATGGCTAAACTCATTTCACACTTGGGATTTTCGAGCAACCAAGAGAGCCTAGCAGAGTGATTAAAGAGCAAAATTGAAGAGTGATCTCAGCAAGATTCTAACACCACTCAGAGGATTCATGGGCAATCACAGAGATTCAGTAAGTACCTACATTTACCAACCACACTATTTGATTTACAAAAAACCCTAAATTTATGAAACACGATGGCATCTACTTCAAGAGTCAAAAAGCTAAAGGAAGATAAGAACAAAATGATCAAGCTTGTCAGCAGAGGCACTTGTGTTGAACCAAAATACAAGCTGTACCAAGAAATTGCATCAAAACCTAATGATTCTAGAGAATTATCCAGAATCCCACCTAGGTTTTTACTGGTAGAAGATGTAAGATATCAAAATTGGGAGATCTAGACCTAGATAATGCCTATAGAGAACTATGTGATGATGGTGGAAACCTCAAAGAAGAGCACAAGCATCTAGAAGTGAAAGGACTCACGAATGCATTACACTTTCTCAGAGTTTTAAAAATAGAATGGATAAAGATAGTTCTCAACTGAATGCATAACCAGACATTATGGATAAATAAGCCAAAATTAATAACAAAGGATGTTATTCATACAGTTGCTGGATATCCTACAACTGACAAACTGCAAGCTCACAAGCACCCATCTCTGAAGGAAGCAGAAAAGCTGACTGGTGCAAAATCAGACAAAAGAGCTCTCAAGGTCAACACTATCACCGACACAGAACTCATGTTTGGTGCATGTGTGGTAGGGTACAAAATATTCCAGGCAATCAGAATGAATAGCATATCAAGCACTTCTATGAGCACAACATCCAAAATCATCAAACAAGGAAAGAAGATAGATCTTTCAGAGATCCTGTTAAATCAACTTGAGGAGAACATGAACACCATAAGATCTTCAAGAACAAACACTTGTATGTTTGGTTCCCTGATTATGTGCATATTATTTTACATTGAAGAATACTTTCCTTCCATAGGCAAAGTAGTATGGGTCACAAGCAGACCTGTAACCATACAAATATGTCAGCATATAGAGTCACTAGGAATAGACTTTGATGATATAATGAATGAGTATTTCAAAAGCATTAAGGAAATGTTGCAAGCTAGAACAAGGATACCTGAAAGTTTGATAGAAGAACACAAAGATGACATATGTTTTATGGTAGACACTGATTTCACGCATATCCAAGTAGTAGTACCTAGGAATTCCTAGCTTTCACATTTAGAGTATGAGATCAAACCAAGACAAGACAATGAGTGCATCAAGGCACTATTGAATGAACCAAATGACAACAAAAAAGCAAGATTTGGTACCTATGAGGAGGCCAAAAGAAGGATCAAAATAGATCTTGTTGTCAAGAATATTGTAAACAAGAAGGACAAGATGGTCAAAAACTTAACCAAGAAACTTGCAGTTACAGAAAAAAGTGAAGAGGAAACAGAGGATAAGGAACGACAAACTGAAGGACAGTCACCTATCGGTGAAGAAGAAGAAAAGAATGAATTAGAGGGAACAAAGTTAGATTATCCACCTCCTCCTACACCCAAAAGAGAAAGAACAATAGCCACTTCAAGAACAAGAAGCCAAACTGCAAAAGAGTCAACTCCTTCACCATTACAAAAAGGAAGAGTGAAGATATACAAGAGAAAACCAGCTCCTCCAAAAGAAATACAGACCGAAAGGAGGAAGATGAATAGAAATCAAGAAGATCTAGAAGACTCAGCTATGGATGATTGTGATATAGAGATATAAAAGGAAAAAGAACCTTTGGTCCCTATAACAATTGATAAAATATGCAAGAATATTTCAGAATCACAGTCTATTTCTGATCCTAACATTAGGAAATGGTTAAAATTCAGTGCAGAGGATCAAAATAAGATTGAAGATGCAATAATTATAAAAATGTGCAAACATTATTATGTTCCACTGGAATTCTTAGAATATGACATTCCCAAAGAACTATTAGTGAGATTTTCAGCCATATGGACTTTTGCACTACATCAGGAAAAGGAAATAAGAGAAAGAATACTCGTAACTCTTATGCCTCCTAATACAAATAAGGAAGAAATTACTGAGATAATGAAGAAGTATGAAAAGGATTTCTCACCAAAAATGAGAGCATATGAATTTCTCAAGGGGAAGATAATTGATCTTGATCAAAATAGCATTAAGAAGTGGTGCAAGATACTCAATAAGCCCACTCAGGAAGCTAGCCCAGAGAAGGAACAAATGACCATCAAATATGTACAAGATGACTCATCTGTGGAATTGGATAGAGAAGAGAGTGATCCAGCAGGTCCTAAACATACTGATGTTGTAGATGAAGTATGGATAGACACTACTCTTCACAACACTCAAAGTGAGGATAGTCAAAATCCACCAAGTCCATTTCATATTGATTTGAGTGGAGAAGAAGAAGTTACCAAAGAAGATTTGACAATAAAAGGTAACATCACTGATGATATCAATGATGAATCATGGTTAGACAACATTGTCAATGACAATACAGGAAAAGACCCTGCAGAAGAAGTGCAAAAATATGAATATATCAATGTTGCACAGGGCAATACTGATGGATATGATTCAACTATTAACACTGCAGAAGTCAATACACCGACAAACATGAACATATTAATCGATGCTATTGATATTGAATCAAGTCAGGAGAAATCATCTAAGAAAGATGATGATATACCCAAGGACATGGGTAATGATGAAAATAATGATTCATCAAATATTCAAAAGGATACAGATACATAAATGAAAGATGCAACCGACACTCAACAAGAAGTGTCTACTGAAAAAGACAAAGGAGAAGATAACAAAACATATGAAACATTGAGAAAGGATGAAGAGAAAGAAAAGAGTGAAAAAGTAAAAAAGGATGAAAGCAAGGAAGAAAAAGAAGATAAATCTATTGATACACCCAAGGCAAATGAGGAGACATCTTCACAAAACCAGCCAGTGGAATCAGAACAAAAACAACAAGATGCTTCATCTTCTCGACCCTCACCCACCAAATCAATCCAATCTCAAGGTTTACAAATGGTAGTACACCAATCTGCCTCCCAACCAAAGAAGAAAAAGAAAAAGGCATTGAAGAAAGATATCTTGGTTGTCACACTTGATGAAGTAATAGAAATACCCAAGTGAGATGTATCTACTTTAGATACTGAAACACTTGAAAATTTTGGAGTGATGTGTCAAAGAAAGGAAATTCAAGAGAAAATGAGAAAGGCACATAGGGAAGCCCAAGCACTTGAATAGGCAAGAGATATTCTACATCAACTTGTTCCAGATGTCAAAATTGAAGATAACACATCAGTCATGGAACAAATAACAATTCTTATCGACGCCATCACAAATCAGAATGTAGATGCAGAGAAGGCAATGGAAGAATAGGCAAAAATGAAGTATCAACACTAAATAATTGAGAAGATCAACCAAGAAGTGGAAGAGAACAAGGTAAAGCTATCTAAACTAGCAAGTGAATTAGAACCTATGATTGCTGAAGCTATTACCTTAGTTTAGAAATTATGCACATTAGATAATTTCACTAAAGTAAATAGTGAAAAACTGTCACAATTAGATTCAGATCTAACAGCTAGTTCACTAAGTTTAACCTCTGATGCAAACACTATAAAGCTGCATCATGAAAAGATAATAGAGGTAAACAGATTAAGACAAGAGATATGGGATGCAGAGACTCAATTTAGAAATGAGGTTACAGAGCTTCAAGCTCAAATTTTGCCAAACCTCACCACTCTGCAACAACATATTACAAATACAAGAAATCTAATCACGACACTAGAGATGTCTGTGGTAGACAACATATATGACATGCATGTGAGGATATCACTTGAGCATTTGACTCTTGAGAATTTAAAGGAGAAATGGGAGAAAATGATGGAGGAAATCAAAGCCTCACACTCTCACATTTTTCAAAAGATGTAAGTACCTTTGCCCTCATTATCAAAAAAGGAGGAATGTATACATATGTACAATATACTTTAGTAAGAAAAAGGAGGAATGTATACATATGTACAAAATACATTGAGGATATGTATAATGTATGTACAACAAGATAGATATGTACATAAACTTACACTTACTGGCATATGCATAGGGGGATTCATTTCATGAGTAAGGAAGAAGTATACACAGGTGTATATACTAATCCATCAAGTATGTTGCACATATTAGTTTTTGATACTAATGTCAAAGGGGGAGATTGATGACATTAAGTTTTTCCATTAGTATACTTAAAGGGAAAAACATGATGAAGGTCATCGGTATAAGCATAACTGGTGGATAGTAAGCATAACTGGTGAACAACAAACATACCCGATAGGAAAAAATGTCTAACGTGAAAATGCTAAGTATAGAAATTACCGATGACAAGCATAACCGACAATACAGTTTTGAGAACATCACTGACAGAGTAGATTAGGCATACCCGATGAATAGTTCAAGTAAGGAACACCGATGGAGAAGAAAATTGACATATTGATAGAGCAGCCCAACCATCAGAACCGACAATCAATTAAAGAACCCGCAAAAAGTGGATATGATTTTACACGTCAGATAAAGCAATGCAATTCTATTTATAGAGTTTTTATTTGTTTTAAATCTTAACTTGAGGGTCAAGCCAGCATATTGCAAATGTTTTAAAGCATCCTAATGGATCTAAAACATATCTAACTAAAGATCAAGGTCAATTTGTAAACCTTGAATCTAGAGTTAATTTGAAAAGCGTGAATCAAGAATAGAGCTAGAAACTAGTATAAATAGATGTTCCATCATTTGTAATAAAAATAAATTGTAATCATTTGAAGAATGATAGTAGCTATGGAGAGAATATAAGTAGAAGAAGAGAATTCATGCAAAGTTCAGAAACAGATCACAACAATTATCAAGAACACAGGAAGGCTACCGATGAGAAGAGACAAGGTATTACTCAATCACTCAAGGTGATTACATACATACATTGTAAGCTATATAGGATTTGTTATCAGCAATTAGAGATTTCATTCACTATTAGATCAACATTTATATTGTAGTTTCATTCTAACAACTGCATCACAACAGAAATCCTTTTGTAGAAGGTGGACTTAATAGTTCTTTGATAAATCTCTTAACAGAGTGCACACCTAATGGTGTTGCTAAAGCTTCAAATGAAGTAGATCCTAATAGGTCTCCACTCTAATACTCTTAACAGGGTAGATCATCAGAAGTGATCATTTGTAAGCCTTTATCAGCTCCCTTCTTATCTGCAGATAGTGAAGTTTTCTGGGTAGACATCCCCACCACAATTTTTACTTCCTAACAAGAGTTTTCTGCGATATCATATCATGTGTTGTGTTATTTGTTTTCATGAATGTTTCTTGAATGTTTATACATGTAAAGAACTTATATTATGATTACACATACATAATTAAAGATGAAAAGATAGATAGGTATATACAAATCTAATGACACAAAGGTTAATGGGCCAATCACATAAAAAGTTTTAGAGGTACTGATTCACCCCTCCCCTCTCAGTACATCATTCCAATAATTCCAACAATTAGCTTTCCAATCAACATATCTCTACTAAAGTATGTTGTCAAAGGTATAATCTCCTCTATAGCTTGTACTTTAGTTCTGTATGTAGGTGTCAGAGATCTGAGAATCTTCGCAATCACTTCTTCCTCATTGTAAGTACCTCTAGAGTTTCTGATGCCAGTAACCACTTTAGTAATTCTCTATGCATATGCTCTAATGTTCTCATCATCTTTCATTTTCAAAGATTCCATCTTTGTCTTCTAGTTTTGTAGCTTCACCTATTTTGTAAACTTATCTCCTTCATACAGTGCTTCCAATCTTGTCCAAATTTCATGTGCAGAATCTAAGTCTTTTACCTCTGTGAATTCGCCTTCAAAAAGTGCCCTGATCAATGAGTCCCTTGCAACCATGTTACATGCAAATAAATTATTTTCATCTTTAGTATCTTTATCCAATTCATCCTCAGTCTTTATCTTTTTTTTTTCTTTTTGGGATCATCCAGTAGTCGATTCCCAAACATAGAAAATGTGTTCTCATCTTGTTCTTCCAACTGTCAAAGTTTTCAGGATCAAATTTTGGACTATCCTTCCTATAGTAAGTCATCTTCAGGATCGCGTCAAGTTGTTAAGATTTCTCTCTAAGGACCAAAAAATTTGATACCAATTGTTAGGATAACAGTCTACCAGCACAACTAAGAGGGGGGGTGAATCAATTGTGAGATAGATTATTAAACATTAAACTTTATAAACCAAAACTTCAATTCAAATGATAACACAATAAATGAAAACCCAATAACACAATCCTTTGTTGTCGAGGAAAACCTATTAAAGGTAAAACCCCGATGGGAATTAGCACCCACAAATAATGTACTGAGGTATAGTATCCGTGTTAAAATATTTAGCCCTATTAGGAGCTTATTACAACATTATAGTACACAGTCCTCGTTAAAGGACATACACTATTAGGAGTCAAGAGTAACAGTGGGCTCACTACCCAAGCATGCTTCCCAAAGAAGGCTAAAGCCACCCTTAAGGATTTACAATATGAATAAGTGTATTAAGAAATATAAAATCTATTGAACTGTCTTATAGCAGCTATCTTTTCTTGGTCAGTTCTAATGAAGTACTATAATAAAAAACTCTTCTCTACATCCATCAGCCAATCAAACTTTACAGCTTCCACACTTCTCTATCTTTTCAATTACCTTCTCATCATACCACTATCTTTTCAAAAGAAAAGATCTCTCATATATACCCTTTTACAATAATTTATTAGGTCAGCCAATTAAGCTTTCCCAATATACAAATAATTATTTAACCCCTTGATAAGATACACATGGTACCTAAAATAAGTAAACATCAATTACAATATATCAAATATAATCTAAGATCCTCAATCCACACTCACAATCCACAATGCACACTACACCTCTAAAGTCAGACCCAAATAGGTCTCCTCCAGAATACAAACCATAACTGACATCACCAATAATCACATGACTTGTGGTCAATAAAAAACATTCCTCAATATGCCTTCTATCATCTCTTGAGCTCGCATAACTTGAATCATCATTGCCTGTAAGATATCACCAAAACATAGAGACTCGCTCTGTCAAGCATCACTGTCATAGTCCAAAAACCATTCTTCACTAAAAATTCTGTAACAACTCCAATGTGCAATATTAAGCCAAGCAACCTTAGGATTAAGATCTTCACACATCCTTTTACATATCATCATCTTTTCTTCTTTCTGATTCACCTGTACAGTTTCCATACACTTCTGTCAGTCATCATACAATAGCAATAACCAGTCTTTTCTCTCCACAAAAACATATGTTGACATCAGTGATAAAAAATGAATGCCAATATCATCAGTAGTACCCAATTCTAATATCATCCAACACTATCCATAAAAATGACAGCATTTGGGGCATTGTGTGGAAAGAAGTGCATAAATCCTATTAGTTGAGATAAGATAGAAGACAAGATAATCCTCAGTCCAAAAATGCTTTAAAAATTGGAAGGGTACATTAAAATGATCTAACAAAGGTTACCAAAGGCCAAAAATCAGCCAAAAATCTATGTAGACACAAAGTGAACGCTCAGACAATTTATGGTGGGAGAAAAAGTCCTCATGTGAGTTAAACCTTAGAAAAGTGCCATCAAATTTGGAAAGTACTCCAAAATAGCACCTATATATGTAGTACCTTTTGAGATTCTAGAAATCATCAACTTAGTCACCTACAAAATTTCTCTACCTCCAACTCTTGTTCAGTTGCAAGATGTATTTCATGTTTCATACCTTAAAAAGTATGTATCAGACTTTGCACACAAGATATATTAGAATTATTTTTAGGTGCAAGACCTAGGGGTGGTCATGATCAAGTCCATCAGAGTGCTTGAGGTATATAAGCTTCACTTAAAAAACAAGAAATTGAAGCAATACAAGGCCTAGTGGGACTAATATATTGAGGATAGTGCAAAGAAATTTGGAAAAGGGAGCTATGAATAGTAGGCATATAAGACCAATTTGAAACTATAGACTCTAAAAATTCTTAGGTGTATATACTTCTATCTAACTTTCTCAAATTTCCTTTACACCAGAAAGTTTTTGTTTTTGGAATGAGTGTTGGTAGACACTGTATCTTTTAAGAATTTAAACGAAATATGGAAATGCATAGTTGCATCTCTTACTTATAGGGTTTTAAATTATAGACTTCAATTAAGAATGTCCATTGTAAAGAAGTTCTATCTTTTGTCAAATACGTATGGAATAATAAGAACAGATCTATAAATTTATGAAAAATATTAATAGTGAGGTATTTTTGTATACTTGCCAAAAAACTTTCCTTATGGAAGATCCAATAACATGGAGCTTGAGAAAGCTCAAGAAATCCTAAACAAAAATACTCTTTTCACTCAAAATCTGAGTTGACTTGAGACTAGAATACAACTTCCCTCTGTGCAAATGTAACTTCCATTTTCCATGGATTTGAACCAATCAACTATTGACTGTTAATAGAATAATTACAAATTGTTATTATGAAAGAATATAGAATTATTTCCAAGAAACTAAAATCCATTATAAGAGGAGTTTATCTTTGAATACATCTCTAAGTCTGGCAATAAAAATACAATGGCTCAAATCTAGTGTGTAGAGGGTTTTGAGACACATCTAAGATAAAAATGTATCACATATGCATATAGAGGTGCAAATATGGCACATTGAGATGACTTATCTAATCACCATATTGCACTCCTACGAAGGGCCATGCCACTTCGAGTAGGAAGTTGTGCATGGTGGATTAGTAGATCCATGATTGGGTGGTAAAAATGACCGGGTGATACTTTCCCTCAATGTTACACTAGATCTCAAGAAAACCATAATGGAATCCAAATGCTTGTACACTCACAATAATCATTTGAACTACTTTGTTTTTTCATTGTTGAAATTAATTTGATAAAGATGATATATGGTCAATTATTTGTTTAAAATTAGCAACTTTCTATTCATTTTAATATGCAATTAAAATTAGAGTTATTTAAAAAAAAATATTAGTTAACTTTGGTTTGCACTTGATTTCAATTTTTGTAGCTACGCTAGTTACATTTGTTTTTGTTCAATAGTCTATCTTGTTATAGGAAAGCTTAAAAGTACTAAGATAGAAACAATTAAGAAACTAAAACTAAATTAAAAGGGAATAAATAAACTACATTCAAAGATAACTTCCTAATAAAAGTAAAAGGTCATAAGACTAAGAAAAGAAAGAAAACTAAATAAACAAACAAATACAAATAACATAATAAAATAAAAAATAGAAAAATGATACTCAAAAGGTAAAGAAATTAAATTTAGAAAATAAAAAAGAGAATGAAAGATAAGGAAACATAAGATAAGAAAATGAGGAAGATAGTCATGAATTAAAAAGGAGAATAGTGAACACCAAGTAAAAGAAGAGGGATACGAAAAAAAAAGAAAGATGTAGGAAAAATAAGAGAAGAAAAAGAGGAAGATAACCATGAACTAAAAAGGAGAGTTTAGTGAACAAATTAAAAAGTAAAAGGAATTGAAAAACTATAGTTCTATAATGGAACAAAATTAAACCATTATGGTAGAAAGACAACAATGAAAAATAAAAACAAGAAGGTAATAATACAATTGAAATAAAAAGAATTTTAAAAGGAACGTAGGAGAATAAGAAATGATAGAAAATCAACATAGGTAATATATATGGAAAAAGAGGTGAAGGGAATGAAAGAATCACAAAGAGAAAGAAAAGTGCAAGAGAAATTAGCACACAAGTCAAGTGAGGAAAATCAAAGGAAGTTGAGAGACAAGAAGAACAAAAAGTGGGGGAATTAATAGGGAAAATAATACTAACAAATACAAAAGGTAAAATGCGAAGTGTTAGGACTATAAAAATCTTCTATATCCTATATCCCCAAAAATCCCCTACTCTAAGAACAGAAAACCAAATATATACAAGATTCCACCAAAGAGGTCGGCACTTAGATCCTAAAGATCCAACATCAAAACAATAACTTGGTAAGAAATCCAACTGAGCACAGAGACCAATCGGTGAAACCCACTAAGTAGCCAAAGAAATACCGAGACCCGTTGGTAAAGAAAAATAGAACAAGTAACTGAGACCAAGAAAAGAACATCAAGACTTCAATCAAGAGAGAAACATCAGTTACCAAGATGGTCTAGGTCATTTGTCCCACATTTACAGTGTGAAGGAAGCACTTATTGTTTTTATAACTGAGCCCACAATGGTTAAGTTCCTAAAAGGAATGCGCCTTTTGGGTGATGGTTCGTAGGTGTTGCGGTTAGTGGAGGCCAACTGGTGGAAAAGAAGGATAATTTTGTGGGCTTGTGCTGAGGTGATGTGGTCGATGCAGTGACAGGTGTCAGTAGGTTGCTATGGTGCAATCTGAGTCATGACAGGTCCAGTTAGTTCGCGCGATGGTGTAGGTGTTGACATATGGTAGATTGACAGGTGGTATGGCCCAGTAGGATGGCGAGATGGAAGAGGTCTTGACAAATAAGGTGGTTCCATGTGGCATAGGTGGTGAGATACATGGTGGGACTAGTAAGGTGGATCAAGTGAGAGGGTGACACATGGTAGCGAATGGAAAAAGAGTGTTAAAAGGGAGATCAACATCCAATGGTGTTTCACCATCACGTAAAGGGAAGATGTGGGGAAGATATGCATTGTGCGATGGAGATATTTATTTCCACGCATCCAAGAAAGTAGTAAGGGGTGTGGAACCCATGTAGAAAGGAAAAGATAGGTGGTTCCAAGGCCCAATGAGGAGTTTCCACATGGAGTTCAATGGATTTTGACCAGGCATAAATAATTTTTTTTTAGTTGAAGCCTGGGTAACTTAAAAGGATTCACAACTCTATTTTAAAGTTGATTTAAAGTTTAAACCTTGATCATTGATGGAGAATTCCATGCTAGGTGTAGCCGTTACAACTATTTTTTAAAAAAAATTAATCTTTTCTCAGGGTTTTTAAGCGGTGATCTGTGTCGTCATGTTATAGAGAGTTTAATGGGTGATTTTGATCTCTTGGGCCGTGTATGAACAACTATTAGATGTTGTATTAAAAAAATATTGGTGTTTCTGAATGTATTTATATTGGGATTATCTCTTTAGGGTTTCTGGTTAACTTACAAATCAGTTTCATATCCTTTGTTTTGGCCTTTTTTGTTCTTTTCCATTAATAGGGGGCCTTTTGCCAGAGTGATTTAAGGTGAAAATTAGATGTGTTTTTGGATCTTGAGCTTTTCCAGAAATTGTAGTTGGTGTTTTTCAATTATGAAGGGTTAGGTTTTCTGAGGTAATTAATGCACATTAGACATTCCATTCATTGTTCTTTCTGCAGGGTTTTGTTCTTTAGTTTCCCAAGATAGATGGAGGCTAGATCAGATTTTTCAAATAGAATGAATCAAGGGAATGTTTCAACTAAAAGATGAGTGCTGTTTGGTTGTTGAATTGAATTAATGATTCTCTGTAATGGAATATTTTACTATTTTATCCTAACCTTAATGGATCTGAAGCTTGTTGGAGTCCTTGTTTCTATAAAAGGATTTCTATGAGCACTTAAGGAAGATAGAAATTTTATACCACAAAAGACTTGTAAAGCTCTGCATATTTTGATTAAGATTATTAGTAGTCTCCTTGGCTCTAATTTAATATGTAATTGATGTCTTGATATCAATATATGTCTATAATTCCTATTATTTGTATGATGTGATTGAATAGTTGTCTTTGTTTCAGCTTGTATACTCATTTGGATTGGTTGTTAAGGATATTTCAATCCATCATTTTGTAAGGCAGAGTGTTTAACTGGTTTAAGATTTCTTTTAAGGAGAGAATTAAATCCTTAGCATAGTTTTAGTGAGTAGAGGCTTGTAACAAATTTGATGGTTATTTTTTCTTGTAAGAAGTGTGAATGGATTATGTAAGGCATAGTCTAATGCAGTGATCATTTACAAGATTTACATTTGATGTATCCTTGTTATTGAAGGACTTTGCATATTAAGTGACTACATACCCATTTGATAAGGAACTGGTATGATATGTTAGACTGTGTGGTTCTCATCAAATCCTTATACAAACTGTTATCATTTTCATTTTATGTTACACATGTTATGCCTGCCTATTTGAAAAATTACTAAATATTTAAGGCAGAAATTAGGTACACCCTCCTGAGCTTGTGGAGCTCAAAGTGAAATAGGATTTAATCCTCATTAATTGGACTTATTTCTTGACATAATCATAATTTGGGTTTACTAGAGTCAAGCATTTCTGCTACATAAAATTCTACAAGAAAAAGATCCAACACGAAGGTAAATGAAATGGAAGCCATACTAAAAGTAAGTATACATTGAAGGAATAGAAATAAAAAATGAAGGGGGAACCCAAACCAACAACAAGAAAGGATAAAGAAGATAAGAATGGAAAGGTAGAAGGGAGATCAATTTTGAGGGAACAATATAATCAAATATAGAGTAAAGAGAAGGATGTGGGAAGGATTGATAGGGTATGTGCAGGATCATGGTATGCCAAAAACTAGCGATGTGTAAAAATCCTCCTTTTCAATCATCCAAAAGCGCACTAAAAATCTTGTTGACTTTTTAGTAGGCATGGGTGTCAGTACACCTGGCCAAACCAAAATCCAAAGCACAAGCCTAATCCAATATTTTCCAGTAAAACTATTTTTAAGGCCCATAGGTTGCGTTCTCAGTTTTCATTGTGAAAACGTCAAACACAGCCCAAGGTTTTGGATATCCAAAACCTATCTGATATACAATTTTTCTATTTGAGAAATATCTCCAAATTGAATAGGTATGTACAATGTTTTAGTTTTGTTTGTTGTTTTTTTGTTTTTTAATTGAAATTTGTAGTTTTTTTAATAAAAACTATGGTTTAATTGATATTGTTTATCATTTTTTTAAATTGATTATAATTGTCTATTTTTGTTTTAATTGTAATCAGACATGGACTCAAACCAATCAGAAAACCCTCTCAATGACCCCGTTAATGATTCAGAACCACCTCCAAACAATCCCCCACCTTCAGAAGACCTACCAGTCTCAAACCCTTGATCTTTAGAGGATCTCATAGGAGACGATCTAAATCATCTTAGAGGATATCAAAATACATATGCCAATATCCCCACAATATGCCCATGTTTTCCACGTTGAAATCCATTATTGAAAAAATGGAGAAACTCACAGAGCAACATAATGTTGCACTTCTTTGGCGTAATTCCATGCATGCCGAGTTTGATTATGGACTTGATTATGATCAAGATATGAACCTAAATATAACAAAACATGACACCTATAACATTGTTTTGGATCCCAAAACTTGTTTAAAAGTGGACCCTAAAAAGAACAATTTGTCAATTAAATGGTGCACAAATGATGCAATTCATGACCACTTTTGGGACCGCTGGTGGATGGTTTTTGATAGGCCACCCCACACAATTTGGATGTCCCATTATATTTCTTAAGAAAATTGTACGCTAAATTTATGCTCGGTCACAACGTAAATTATTGGAGCATGAGACCAAAACAGGGTGTAGGCTTAGGCACTCCTCAGGATAGGCCATGGGAACACCAAGTGAAATACCACACATATGTCCCCTCTCCCAAGATTTCAACACCTCATATAGTGCAAAATCCTGATAGAAAACCCTCTCAATGACCCCATTAATGATTCGGAACCACCTCCAAACAATCCCCCACCTTCAGAAGACCTACCAGCCTCAAACCCTTGATCTTTAGAGGATCTCATAGGAGATGATCTAAATCATCTTAGAGGATATCAGACTACATATGCCAATATCCCCACACTATGCCCATGTTTTCCACATTGAAATCCATTATTGAAAAAATGGAGAAACTCACAGAGCAACATAATGTTGCACTTCTTTGGCGTAATTCCATGCACACCGAGTTTGATGATGGACTTGATTATGATCAAGATATGAACCTAAATATAACAAAACATGACACCTATAACATTGTTTTGGATCCCAAAACTTGTTTAAAAGTGGACCCTAAAAAGAACAATTTGTCAATTAAATGGTGCACAAAGGATGCAATTCATGACCACTTTTGGGACCGCTGGTGGATGGTTTTTGATAGGCCACCCCACACAATTTGGATGTCCCATTATATTTCTTAAGAAAATTGTACGCTGAATTTATGCTTGGTCACAAGGTAAATTATTGGAGCATGAGACCAAACCAGGGTGTAGGCTTAGGCACTCCTTAGGATAGGCCATGGGAACACTAGGTGAAATACCACACATATGTCCCCTCTCCCAAGATTTCACCACCTCATATAGTGCAAAATCCTGATATTATTTTTGAGGCCGACTCACAAACTATTCAAGCCATTCACACCTTGAGTGATCTACTTGTTAGGTAGAGTGCGACATTGTTGCCTCCTTGTGATGATGATTCTAGCCCTTCCACATCCTCCAGAAGCTCACATGTTTGTGTGCCTCACACTTGCATTATGTGCAAGAATATGTGCTTGGGTCCCTTGAATGATAGTGATGCATATAACTATGTCTTCAAGGTGGACGATACTCAACAACACACTACATACACTGAATCACCTCATGGAGATGTGCATCAGTGGCATGCAGAGCCATGGACTCTTATTGTTATGCTAAGAGTAAATAGTTAACTTGTTACATTGTATTTAATTTTAAACATTCATATTTTTGGTAGAATTTTCTTATAATGATTGCCCACTTATGTTTTTTTTATGTGTTCCATTTATGTTTAGTTGATAATAGAGGAGGAGATGGCATAGGTGGAGGGGTCCATGCTTTCGGCCCTTTCATTTGGCCTTGACACTTCCACAATACATACATTTTAATGTACTCATTGGTTTCCTTTTTATAGTAGTATATACATGTGTTTTCTAATTTTTATGATCATCTTATTATATACTGATGTAGGTTTCACCAGTTGCCACTGGGGGGCAATGTGAGGGAGTTCAGGCATCTGGCATTGACAAGGGAAAGGTAATTAAGTATTTTAGATTGTTTATGCATACATGTATACTTGTCACTTATGCGTACTCATTTTTAATTTACATGGTTTATTTGATAGAGGGTGGTGTCTGACAATGTCGTGAGATGGGTTCAACACGGTAGAGTCACAGGCATCTCAATTCACAGTGATAGCCCCATGGTACGTATTTCTAATTTTATTTATTTGTATTTTACTATCAAGCATATATAATATGATCAAGTTATGATTGTATCAAGTATCTGTTTGACTTTTGTAGTTCACCCCTAGTCTGAGGGAGGTACAATGCCAAGGGTTTGTATCGTTGATGACCCAACTGACATTGCCTGAAGAAATTTAAACACAAGTAAGTTTTAATGTTAATTTAGTTAGTTTTTAGACATATTTGCTACCAAGGATTTAACATTAAATAGTATAACTCGTAGATCAATCTCATGTTCGCAAACATATACAGGTCAGAGTCGACATTGGTGGCAGTGTCCCTTCACTACCAAGGACATGTGTTAGGTCTCCTAACCACATTAGGAGACATAGAGGTGAGGTACATGAGAGTTCAATTTTAAAAATTGTTTATTTATTATTGTTGACTATGATTTTGAATTTTGAGTTTTTTTTTGTAGAAACCATATAAATTAAGTAATCTAACTTGGGGTTTCACTTTTGTGTTTGAATGTAGGATCCATCAGAGCCAAAGAGTACTTCAAAGAGGCTTCATTTTGATGATCCACCAGTAGAATAAGATGTCCTATAAACATTTGTAGTTGAAATTATTATTTTGAGATGCCATATGACACATTTTGAAATGGCGTATGCCACATTGTATATAGATATGTTGATTTTACAACTATTCTGAGATGGTGCATGTGCCACATTTTGTAGAAAACAATTTCATATATATATATATATGTTAGAATACTTCAGAGATAACTGAGAGGGGGGGGGGGGGGGGAATNGGGGGGGGGGGGGGTGAATCAGTTATCTGCAACTTTAAATCTTTATCTTATAATTATTAATCCAGATTGATACAAAGTAAATGCATATATAGATAACACTTTACACAACACATCAATTTGGTTACGGGGAAACCAAATGGTAAAAAACTCGATGGGAATTAGTACCCACAAAGAACTATACTATTTATAGTGATCCCTGTTAAATGATCTTCCAACCCTGTTAGGAGTTGTACATTACAATGTAGTAGTATAGTGACCTGGTTAAGGGTCAGACCCTATTAGGATTCTTTTATAATAACCCTATTAGGGGTGGACTCACTGTCCAAGTGGTGAAGGCTACAACCTTCTGGTTATTTGATACACACTGTATCAACAAGATGAACTCTTGTTTGTGACACTGCTTGTCTGATTAGTTCCTTTTATGCGCTGATGCTTTAACCTCTTGTAAAGCACTATAACAATCTTATCTATATTCTGAAAGATTCAACTTCAATATCTATATTATCAACATATGATAAATATAGCTCTGCTGCTTTAACACTCTGCTCTACTTTTCTAATCTCTGGCTTTTGCAACTCTTCTTATCACAAATGACCTTCTATAAGTACATACACCAAGTATGAGATCATGGGACTTGTAGGAAAACTCTTCTTAACATCCTTGTTGGCTCTACTAAGCATGCAAGCATAATTACAACCATGCAAGTACTAACTGAATAGACGCTTCGCTTCACTGAGTCGGCTTCATCAAGTTAACCATAACTTTGCAATCTTCTTGAAACATGTTTGGCATGTTTAGATTAATATCAACAACTCATAAGTCATCATGAATATACACATGCATATCCTGAAGATAGGTGCAACTCAATCAACATGTTACATATGTTGGCCTTAAACCCTTATTCCTCTAGAACTATAACCGTCAATAACAGAATTACATATCTTAACTGAAACTTCATATCTGGGTCTGCGTGTATGAACATAGCATAGTAAACATGTCAAAAACATGTATCTATCCATGCTGGTCTTCATGTCATCATATTGATAAGTACATACAGAAGTACTACTGTGTATTATATGTTTCAATGACAAACATACAATCAATCAACTGTTCAGTATCAAATCTCCAACAATCTCCCCCTTTGGCATTGATGGCAACATATGATAAAAACAACTTCTGTTCATGGTGTCTTCTTTCTTTTACAATGTTCTCAATATCCTCATCAAAGATTCATCTACACTGCTGTAGTTACATAGACTGTGTATACTCCCCCAGAGTATAAGATCCTTGTATGTGTTCCTTTTTTAGCTCTTTGTTTGTGTTCCTTGTTTTTAGTACATACTCCCCCATTGACATCAATGGAAAAGGGTTCCATAAACCATTCTGCATAGGTACTACTCCAGAAGTAGAGTAGTCAACCATTCATCAGTCACACAGGACTGATGTACTTGCTTATTTTTCTAATTAGACTTAGGAGAGGGAATGCCTCCCAACTTCTCCATTAGATACTCAAAAGTATCCTATGCTAAAGGCTTTGTGAAAATGTCTGCTAACTGATCTTTTATGCTTACATAGTCTAATGTCACTTCCTTGTCTGCAAATTTTTCTCTCAGAAAATGATACTTGATCTCTATGTGTTTTGTCTTTGCGTGCATCACAAGGTTCTTAGACATGTTAATAGTACTGGTGTTGTCACAGTGAATAAAAACAGGATAGTCAACCTGAATACCAAAGTCTTTAACCATCTGTTTGATCCAAACAATTGTTGTACAATTCAGTGTTGCTGCAACATATTCTACTTCTTCCATTGACTGAGAAATACAATTTTGCTTCTTTCTTGTACCATTCTACATAGGTACTACTCCAGAAGTAGAGTAGTCAACCATTCATCAGTCACACAGGACTGATGTACTTGCTTATTTTTCTAATTAGACTTAGGAGAGGGAATGCATCCCAACTTCTCCATTAGATACTCAAAAGTATCCTTTGCTAAAGGCTTTGTGAAAATGTCTGCTAACTGATCTTTTATGCTTACATAGTCTAATGTCACTTCCTTGTCTGCAAATTTTTCTCTCAGAAAATGATACTTGATCTCTATGTGTTTTTTCTTTGCGTGCATCACAAGGTTCTTAGACATGTTAATAGTACTGGTGTTGTCACAGTGAATAAAAATAGGATAGTCAACCTGAATACCAAAGTCTTTAACCATCTGTTTGATCCAAACAATTGTTGTACAATTCAGTGTTGCTGCAACATATTCTACTTCTGCCATTGACTGAGAAATACAGTTTTTCTTCTTGCTTGTCCAAGATACCAACCTTTCTCCAAGAAATATTGCTCCTCCTGAAGTGCTCTTCCTATCATCAATACAACCTGCCCAATCTACATCAGTATACACATGAAGTTGTGTATTCTCTGAT
>MU227328.1:325234-356323 GCA_018584345.1 Thuja plicata | reverse complement strand
GCCATTGGTTATTCTGCTAGTTTGGCCACTGAGGTTGAGAGTACTGAGAAGTGTTCTGATAATTTTGGTTTTGCCACTGATTATTGTTAAAATTTGAAAATTGTAGAGGATCTTGTGGCATACCTTGCCATGAAGCCCATGGTTGACATTGAGCAATGAAGAACACTTGGTCATTGTCTCCTTCTATCTTCATGTAGTCAGTTGGAAAATGTTGATTTTCTAGGTTTGCTACCAGCTTACATCCGCAGTCTTTCTTTTATTTGTGGCAGTGTGGACAGTAATCAGCCAATTGTGATTCAACTTATGTATGCTTCTTCTTGGTAGTCATTGTGTCAAGATGTGTAGCTACATCATTTATAATATCTTTCTTGAAATCTATGAGAAAATTAGATATCTCTAGCTTTGAAATGCCCGAACCAATCCCTTTTGTGACTGTGGGTCGGTATCCTCTGCCTTTCTTCACAGTTGACCTTGAGCAGTTGAGACATATTTTCTTGAGGTCATCCCAAGAGGATTGGGATATATCTCCACCAACCATAAAGTCTAATGCTTCCAGACAGTTGTCATTTACCCCTCTCAAGAAGACTAGTTTTTGTGAATCCTCTGCCAGTACATGCTGTGGATTCTTTTGCATTATGTACAAAAAATGTGAAACATAGTCCTCCAATGTTTCATCCTCCTTTTGAGACATCCTAAAGATATCATCTCCTTTTGGGTCACTACCTTTGCAATAATCTTTATATTTCTGCCGAAACAACATCTGCATCTCATTCCAGGTACCTGCTACATTGGCTCCTAAGCCCATTAACCATCGTAAGGTTGACTCTTTCAGTGTTGCAGGAAACAACTTGAGCTTATGGGCATCAGTATTATAGTCGAAGCTTTGATAGAGTATGTCAAACTCAAACAAGAAAGTGTCAGGATCCTCTGTTATAAGATCATAAAACTTTGAAAGAGCAGCTGTGGGTATATTTTTGAGATTAGCATTATTTATAAGGCTTGGAAGAGGAAATGGGAAAGTATGGTGTGCCATTACTGGAGGTATTTGATTATGGGGTTGCTATTGGAAAGGAGCATTAGCTACTGGATTGTTATTAATAGGTGGATTTGGGCCAAAATTATCTAGAAAGCTGGCCAATATTTCTGCAAAAGGTCAGAAGCCGCTTATATCAAGTGGTTCTGCTCTGGAGGAAGATGCTAAAGGAAAATTAGGGCTTGCGTCTTCAAAGGGTAACTCAACTTCTTCAACTTCCTCGTTCAAATTAGCAAGCTCTACTGGGAGAAATCTACCATATTCATCTCGTCGCCTTTCTCTTCGATGCATGAAATTGAATTCTTCACACTTGTGAAGTGATTTTTAGGGATACAAATCTAAAAACTAACTTGGAATGAAAAAATGACTCAAAAATGTTCCTAGCTTGACACCATCCCTGGCAGCGGTGCCAAAAATGAACCGCCTCACAATAGGTGTGGAATAATCATGCTTAAGGCCTTTCTTAGGAATGGTTTATTCAATCTAAGGACTACTTCTCCCGTTATGAGGTACATTTAACTTGTCAAACCAGGGACGTATACTTGAAATGGTTGGTATGATATGTGCACTAGGTTCCTTAAGGATTCATTCTACTTATGTTGTAGGAAGGTAAAAACGCATAAAAGAAACCTACACTAGTGCTGCAGGAAAAGAATACATTTATCTCCTTACTGAAATGAAGGCTAGAAATTGCAAACTCTACTTAAGCCTATACTTTCAACCTATAACATCCATTATAACTATTCTTGCAAATGCTATAGGAACATTCATAAGGTACAATGCTGCAGGAAGAAATTGTAACTTCTATCTAAAATACTGGAAATGCTGAAAATGCTAGAAATGATGGAAATGCTGGAAGGAAATATATTCTATTCTAACCTATTCCACCTCCCAAGTGGGCCCCCTTGGTTGGTTTCTGCTAATCTATTAACACAGAATGTAAACCAAGAATTACTTCATTGTATTTCAAAAACTCATTACATAAAAACAATACATGGAACTTGAAATAGATTGTTGTATAACAGTTTTCTTCCAAAAACTTTTGTCTCTAACTTTTCTATCTAACTTCAAACTATCGGTCCAATCCCTATATATAGAGGATCGAACACTTATTACAAAATAGAAGAGAAACTATCTTGCTGAAAATATGCCGGAGAAGAAGATGGAAATGCAACAGCCCGCGGTGTGGGTAATAAAGCTCGGGCAACCAGTTCAACATAATAAAGTGTAGAGGGAATATAGAAACACTACATCTCTGCATCTTGGAATAATGGCTCCTCCATTGTAGCATCCGTGTTTCCTAGTTTTGTAATGATCACTCTGCCTTAGCTGGTCCTCAACAGTCTTCCTTGAACGTTGTCGACCACTCTCCAGCCGCTTTCTCTCCTGTCAAGTTAGTTGTGATGCATAAATATTCATGCAACAAGCTTAATAAAATTAAATCTAGATATTAGAACATAGATTCTAATAGTTTTATGAAATACTGCACTATATGTATAATATTATCAAAATATGTCACAAACATCTACCCATGGTTTATCAATTCTATCTGGACTTTATCACAAGTTTTGACTGGCTAGGCTCTCAAATTTTTTGTCAGAAACTAGAACAGAGTATTTTAAATTATACAAAATAAAGGAAATAATTTGGCCTTATCACTACTGCTACCGAGTAGATCTGAAATACATAAATTTTTATTTGCTACATCTAGACATGAGGATAACTGATTCACCCCTCCCCTCTCAGTTATTCTAAATTCATTCTAACAATACCAAAAGGGCCAAAAGGACAAAAAATGTGTCTTCTCTTTGTTTAATATGCTAAGAATCCTTCAATGAGACTGACCTACTGGGGACCGAGAAGGGGACAGATGCGAGAAGGCCCAAAAGACAAAAGAAGGGGGTCCCCATGGTCCGAGGACCAAAAAAATGGGGTGTGTATTGTGGAACCACAACAGTACCCTCGTTATAGGGGATGTTCTTTGAGATGATCTGCATTAATTTATTGTTAGAGGTAGCTTCAAGAACTTAGAAGGCTTTGAGCTCCTTTTTTATACCTTTCTCATATACTTTGAACAAGACTATATCTTGTTCCTCAAACCAATGGAGCCGCCAAATATGCTTTGAAAAGAACCTCTTTAGGTTAATACTATGCAATCAACATATAAGAGATGGCATAGTGTTTGCAAAATGAACTTCTTTGGGTCCCACAGGGCATGCCAGAATTTTTATACACTAAATTTTGCACCCTTCCAAGTGCTTGAGACTAGCAATCTAGCATAACATGGGAATCACTTCTAGGTTTATGGACCTTTGCTAACTAAAGTTAAGCCTATGGGTTCTAGGATGATTCCTCTTGGATAATCACCTAATCTGCTCTTTTGACATGAAAAGTAAACTTGGGGGAAAAGGGATAGAAGGAATGCTTGAAAGGAAATGATTGAAAAGAAAACTATCCTACTAGGTGATGCACTGAAGGTAACATGAACCATAACACAATGACCAAATTAGCATGAAGGTTCTTAGATTTAATAGAACACAATCTTTCTAAATAGGCTTGCATAAGTATTTTACATAGAGGTCTGAAATGGAAAGTGGATATTCAAGCAAAGGAAATATTCCATAAACAATAACTTTCCCAAGGAAATAGACACAGACTATGACCTACAAGAAGACATTCACTCCTGCAAATAGGTACAGGAATGAGAGAAAATAACCAAGGATGAACAAAATCCACAAGATTATCTAAATCAAATCAAACATAGTAGTACACAAAGATGCTGAAAGAAAGAAAGGCTCAGGAACTCCAAGATTACTCTAGCATAAGCCACTATATTATATTAAGTAAGAGAAGTACATACAAGGAAGAACTTGATTGTAGAGAAAATGCCATAGAAAGCTCATACAGAATCTGGAATTCAATGAGAAGTTAGAATAAAGAAAGCTCGAGGTCAGAGAAAATGCGAGAGAAAGCTTGCATCTGCTGGAAAACTCTTCTTAGATAAGAAAAAGATACTTCTTCTGGAGAAGTTCCATCTAATCTCTATAAGATTCTAAAAATACTTATAGACATGATCCTCTAGCACTCAGGCTCAAGAGTCAATCCACCAATCAGAATTAGGGTTACAATAGATTTTCTTAAACAATTCTGAAACCCTAAGACTATCAATTCTTCTCATCAATGCATTTTGGAAATATCTTAGTTGATCAGATACAGTCTTGAATATCTTTCCCATCGCCATAAATGTGATCTTGAGAAGTTAGCTCAACCCATTCCTCTGGCTATGTCTTGAAAAGCCATGCCATCGCTATGAACTCTAAGATCAGATCTTTTGAATATTTGAATATTTAAATGTTAACAGTCACTGGTGGCATGGGTACTTGCATCAACAACTGAGAAAATACTTGATCTCTCATTTAAAACACAGTCGTCGATCTTCATCTCTAGCTCTGATTCTTCTCATATCTAACCCCTAGATTACTAAATCCTTAATGTCACTGAGTCTCTGAATCATTCCATTAACTCTGAGTTTATAACGAGGTTGCATGACCACCACGGGATCAATTCTAAGATCTATAATCTGTGTTTTAATCTCCAAAACATAGGAGAATATTCCTTTTCCTTATGAGACTAAGCGATCACTATGAGATTAAAATATACTTAATGGGACTGATTAGATTATTTGCAAACTCTGATCTTTACTTCACTTTACCCTTTTAACCTGGGTTCATTTAGAGACTTGGTGACTAAGCAGTCTCGCAATCTATGATCATTCTATTTAATCATGGTTTCATCATAGGACTCAACAACTACCATAAGGTTATCTTTGCATTGATAGACCACGTGAAATATCACTAACTTGTTGAACTTTTGAATTTCTCTAGAGACTTAGCGCAAACCACATGATCTGAATGCAATCGATGACTAGCATGAAATCTCAGAAGGAAAGACTTAACCCTGATCTCTTTTAGAAATTACGTGATTTAGCAGATAATAACAAGACTTAAACTCCAGAGTTACGAGATAAACTGAGTCTCAAAGTCATTGAATACAAACTTAACCATTGAGTTTATCCTTAGATTGAGCACCATCCACACTATCAGAATCTGAACTTAAACTGATCCACGGCTTGCGTTAAATCTCAGAAAGATTTAAGCATATTCCTTTTTGATGTGAGATTACACGATAGCCATAAGATAGTAAACTTGATCTATGGCTTGCGTGAAATCTCGATGACTTGAGAGGATATTCCTTTTCTTAATGAGATTGCGCGACTGAAGGCAAATTGAAGTCACAAATTAATATGGAATATTATGTTTCCTTTGTGTGACTAAGAGATAGACAAAGAGGACTAATGCGCACATGACTAAAAGGAAACTTAAAGTCACTCGAAAAAGGTAATGAGGAAATAGATCATGATGAAGAGAACTAGGGTTTTCCCTTGAAATACTTAGGGTTTTTTGCACTTAGGTCTTTTCATGAACAAGGGTAAACCAGAGGGATAGCAAAATACAGAGACAAGGTCAAGACTTAGAGAATATTTGCAGAATCTCACAAGCTGGGCTCTACCCTTTTGGGAGCCACATTTTCCTTCACTTGTAGCCAGAATTCTCATTAGATGGGAAATTTGGGTAACAATAACATTTAAAACTTTTAATTTAAACTTAATATTAAAAATAAGTTAAAATTTAAAAAAACTTTAAATAAAATAATAATTAAATTTTTAAATGAAAAGGAAATTTTTTTAAAAATTACATTTGAGGAAATCGGGGGTGTGTGTCCCCACGGGCCCCACAACTCCTGCAACACACACCAAGGCCTGCGGCCCATTATAGTAGTGGGTATCGCGGGTTGAACCGTGGGTCTACTGTACCAGTGGGTATCGTGGGCTACACCGCGGGCCCACTGTACCAGTGGGTGTTGCAGCCCCCACGGTCCCACTACCAGTGCGGTGGGTTTCGCACGGCGGCTGGGGGGTTTGGTGGCCCCCGCCTCCCAAAAACTTTTAATTAACTTTTTTTTTCAAAATTTTCTTTTTTAAACAATAAATTTTTTTTTATTGTAATATATATATATAATTTAATTTGCATTAAATCTAAATAACCAATTCCTTTTTTATATATATTTAAATTCACACTAGTCTATAAAAATACAGCAGGTCTTTTTTTTTAATTTAATTTTTCCTTTCCAGTAACACTAATAACAATTTTTCTTTTCTAATAATAAATTGATTTAAACCTATTTTCCATTAAAAATATATATTTTCTTCAACCAATAGCTCTAAAGGAAGTAAAGAAGAATTTCTCTAAAACATGCAATTTGATGCAAACAAGGGAAATTTATTTAAGTTTAATATTATTTTTCAATGTAATCTTTGCATGCAAATAACTCTATTGATCTGTTTTCCATATAGATCTAGATCAGGGGTTTTGACAACAACTTGGTAAGGGCAAAATTTCTACTTTTCAAGGTAAGGAATTTAAAGATCTGAGGGTTTCAATCCATTTTTTGTAAAAATACAAATTTCTCTCAAAGAAAACATTTTTCACATATTTGAAACCCTAATGCCAATATTGCGAACTAAATCATTCACAATGAAAACCCTGATGCCCATATTCAACCAAAACATTTTAAATGAAACCCTTAAGCCCTAAACACAGATCTAGCATGCATTCATGAAAGAAAATCCACAGAATTGATCCAATAACATATTCTTCCAATTTTAATCGATAAAATCATATAATAACAAACAAGGAAGATTCAAACAAAGGATCCTAACATTCCAAATGCATAGAAGAGAGTGATCTAGAAGCTAGAATTATCAAGATAAAGATCCTACCTTAGTAACTGATGAGAGGAATCAATTCTAATCCAAAGCAATGAAGAATCCAAAATACTCCTAAACTTTCCACAAATCTCCAATCACCTGAATTCTCCTTCTCCCTGATTAAACAACCTCCATAATGGCTTTTAATCCAAGGATATAGAAAACCAGGCAATTAGGTTTTCAAAAGTGAAACCCTAATAGAATATTAATTATCTAGTTAAAAATAAAAATAAATGCTTTATTTTCAATTTTCACTTAAAGCATGCACATCTCAACTTAATAATATAAAAACAAAGTCATAATTGAAAATGCATGAGAATATTTTTCAATTAAATTAAATCAACTAATCATGCAACTTAAAGAAACACTTAATAATTCAATTTTGTATAATTAAGTACATTATTTGAATTTAATATTTATTAAATCTCAATTATTTAAATCAAGACTTAATAATTAAATCAATTAATTAAATATAGGTATTTAACTAATATTTAATTATTAAATAGCCATATATTTAATATATCAATGTTTTAACCTATCAAAGGTGTAATTATTAACATTAATATTTATCATACTTATTCATTAAATAAATCAAGCCAAAAGCATCATTAAATCAACTGAAACCCATCTAATCAAAAAAATAACTGAAATAGACACACAAGCACACACAGAAAATCTCATGAATCCACGTCACTTGACAAATTTCTGATATGATAGTCAATCATATTATTTTCCATTTCTAGGACAAAATAAGGGTTTAGGGTATAGATTTAGGCCTGAATATTATCTCCCCTCTCTTACCATTGAGATATTGCGATAGGGCACACTCATTCCTACCAATTCAAGGAAAACGTAGCCTGGTACCTGCAAAATTGTCATCACAAAGATGAACATACATGCATATAATATAACAAACAATGGCTGAGACCATTTTATTGCGTGGATCTCGCCAAAGCAAGTACTATCCTATTCCATACCAAACATGTCAAACAAAAAAGTAAAAATATACAAATGATCCATTTGCATACAGATATAGGGACAATATTGTTAGAAAACCATAATCAAAATGACATCATAATATATACATAACCATCATGAAATAACTATAAATCACATGTAAATAGAAGATATAATACACTAAGAAATGAATCAATAACATAATGAAAATAAATACATGAATATCCTAATAACTAACTGAAATAATCAAGACATACATGAAAAGGCCTAAAAGAGTTCAGAAATCAAAAATAGAAAAGAGAACTAAGGGGTGGTTATTATATCATCCTCCCCTAAAACTAGGCTTCTCCTAGAAGCCTACAACAAAGATAGATATATGAATCTCTTAATACAATGCATCTTATCGAGTCACAAAAGAATCAAAGTGTGGGTCCCATAGGACCCTTCCCAGGTCTCTGATTTGAAAATCGGGGATCATTCCCTACTGTAGGAATGTGGAAACTAGTTGTTGGTCCTCTACTCGCAACCCCACTCATTGGAGCATGATACACAACTAGAGGGAAATCAAAGACTACATTTTCTCCATGAGATCTACTAACATTCCCACCTGTAGGCTCAGAAGCTACTGCCCTCTGTCCTAAGAACTGCATTGCACGCTGAGGACAATTGAGTGCAATATGTCCAAACTGCCCACATGAAAAACAAGCTCCTCTACTACCACCTCTTCTAACTAATTATGCACTAGACTTTTGAAAACTACCCCTACTGACATCATGATGCATACTCTGTGCTGGCTGAACAGTCTGATTGCGCTTGTTGCGCTAAATATCACAGAAATTCCTAATCTGAGAATCACCACTCTGAGTAGGAGGAATGAATCCTCCCTACTGCTGGGACTGGTTACCTTTTGGAAAGGTAGAAGGACCCCTAGAATTTGTATCTCCCTGAGAATGATTACCTCTGTAACCATAAGTAGGTCCACTAGGCTAAACTCCCAACTGACCACCATGGCCCAAAGCTATATTCACCTTTGAAAGATTAGCTTTAATGAACGCTTCTTTGAGGGTCGTACGCTCAAAGAGCTTAACTCCCCTTACGATGTGTTCATTGAGCCCTATAGTAAAATGTTGAATCATAAGGGATGAATCATGTCCATAACCCGCATACTTCTTGAGATCAAAGAATCGATGCTCATACTCTTCCACTAATAAGGTCAATTGCCTCAGGTTATGGAACTTGTCCGCTCACTATTTCCTCCACTGATCTGAGATAAAGCACTCTCAAAAGTTCTCAAGGAACAACTCCCAAGTAACTATATCCATGTGGAGCCCTAACTTCTCTCCAATCTTCCACCACACTACTGTAAAATTAGAGAGTTACATCACCACATACCTAGCCTTAGTATTTCTACTAAAGAGTTGCATAGAAAAATACTCTGTAAGGAAATAATCCATGTCTTGGCCTCTAATCCTAATCATTTCCCATCAAAGAGAGTAGGTTGAACTCTCATAAGATCCCTAATGTGGTTTTCTACCACAACATCAGGATCAACTATGATGGTCCTCCTTGGAGGGATCCTAGGCCTCTCCCTCAATCTTGCTCTAATTGATAATTATGAGAAAATTCCTTTTCCACTCTACCCTGCTCAAGACCAAGATAATTCAATATCACCTGCAATAACTACCTAACATCTGGCTCTTCAGACCTATCCTGATGCTAATCCCTCTACTCATCTCTACTATTTTAATGAGCACTATCTTGTTTGACACTCATGGAAGTACTATGATCCCTACCCCTTCCACGGCCACTAGATTGGCCTCTACCATGACCTCTAGCAGATCTAGTCTCAGGCATGATTCCTAAAGAAACCAGAGAACCAAACAACAACTCAAAACCAAAACCAAAACTAAATAACCACAAAAGAAAGCAAGTAATCACAAAGAAATAGTTTTAAATACATCATAGTTTTATGTTTATGCTTGTTTCAAGTTTTAAACCAAAAGAAAACTAATGGGTATACAAATTTCCCAGAGCTCCCAGTGTAGAAATGTGTACTCTGATACCAAGTGTCATGCCCTACTAGGGAACCCAAGAGAACAAACCTAAACATGCCACAATGTTAACAGGATAATTTTTTTTTAAATGTTTACAAACAATAATGATAACAACGTGGAAGCAATACAATGAGATACAAGACATACACATAAATACAAGTCAACAAAGGTTACAAATCTTGATGGTTCCTTGACGTATAATTACTTAAGAAAAATAAACTATGAAGTACAACTATAAAGAACTAACATAAAAGATACATCAACTAAATCCATAATATACATCTCATATAATAAGACCACATATACATCTGATACCCAAGGTATATAACTGAATCAACATCCACAACACAAGTCGTAGGGTATGCAATAAAACATAAAAATACAATATAATACATCCTGTGAAAGGATGTTAACCGATATACACATATGGTACAAATATACAACTCATCAAAATAAACAAGTCTCCAAAAGAATAAGAAGATAGAACTGCCACAAGGATCATCTGAGCATGAAGAAGAATGTTGGATCTCAATGGTAATAAGAATCACTACCACCCAACCTCATGGAACCAAAGGTCCACTCCCACCGTTTTGAGGAGATAATAACAGGCCCACTCATATGGGTATACAAAAAGAAGGAAACATCAAAGATATACAAGACATCATAAATCAATGCATAGGAAGATCGTAGAAGCTTTCTAGTACACAATAAGGAGATCTACACAATACCAGAGGTAACTGACAAACGTAGGATAACTTAAGCTGTATATAGGGAAGTGCCATCACATAAGTCTACCCTTGAGTTACCCTAGTGGTCCTCCCTGGACCCTGGACCCCAAGTGACTCTATGTGGCTTAGTAATCCTTTCGTGAATACAAGGATCCTAACTCCCATTCTAGCCTGTAATAACACTCATGACATGGGTAGAGACTCAGACATCTTATTAGTTCATTTTATAACCCCTTTAATGTTTCATGTTTCCACCTATTAAGTAACTTTCCAATGAGTTACCCTAGCATCCACTTAGAGCCCCGACCCCCATTGCAAGCCACTTCCCCTCTATACACTCAGTTAACCTACCTAGGCTCATAACAATATCATAAAGGTATATCATAAACTCTAATTGTGTCCTACCCATACAAGAAATCACTGGCTTTCAATTAACAATAACAACTAAAATTAATCTCACAAGATCACATAAGATAGTTTAGACAAACCAGGTTGGGTATAACGAATCGAGACCAAAACTGACATCATAGAAACAGGCACTAAAAATCACATAAGACATCATGAAGAATTACATCCCAAAACCTCTGGTTTTACATCCTAAAAGTCAACTATTCCCAACAGATACCTAAAATGATAGAATTTCATAACATAAAGGAATACACAATTCAAATAATCACCCAAAAACACCTCATGGTATGATAAACACAATTTCCGAAAGAACTAATCAAAACTCAGTGATAAACTAATTTATAATAAACATTATGCAAATTAGTTATCCAACAAAATTACTAACCATACTATAATTCATTCTCCAAGGAAAATGCTAATTAAAACCCCTATAGAATAATTTATGAAACCTAACATACATAAATTAATCTATTTAATAATTACTAAAATAAAAATATAATTACAACATGATAGAAAATATAAATGTAACATTTATTAATAGATATTAATATTCAAAATATTAGTACTATTTAATAATTAAATAATACGATATGTCAATAAAAAACCATTAAAAACAAATAACCTAAAAAAAAATAATACAACTATATATATATATATATATATATATATGTTAAATAACATTCAATATATATAAAAAAAATTAAATAACATTTAATAAAATTTATATAAAAAAGCTAACATATAAATGTAGACACCCAAAATTGACCAGGTGTCTTAATATCAGCAAATCTCAGCAAATTTTAGCAAAATGCTTCAAAATGGATCAAAATCAGTTAAATGGACATTTATCAATCAAATTGGATTAAATCAAATAAAATCAAAGGATTAAATAATCATGAAATCAAATAATCAAATTCAAGCCTAAAAGGGATCAATCAAATTATATAATTGATTTTAATCAATTAATTGTATAGTTTTAAATCAAAAATCAAATTGAACCTATTCAACCTTACATGGATAATTTAATTAATTGATTAAATTAAATAAATCCTATTTTCTTTCAACACAATTTGATCAACCAATGAGAATTTGTTATGCCCTACATCCCCGTCGCTACATTTTGTGTGCAAAATGTTGGGTCCCCCTTTTTGCTTTCTACTTTTGGCTCTTACCTTGTCTTTTTCCTTTCTTTGCTTTCCTTCTCTAGGGTTTTCCTTCTCACGATATTATTTTTGTTTTGTCTGTTTATCGTGTCTCTGGGGCTCAATCCCAGAGTTGGTTATCCTTTGTTGGGAGCCGGATTTTAGACTCCGGGATTCTTCGCCACGATGTCTTCTTTTCTTAAGATGGTATCGTTGCATGGAATCCCCAGGCTCGGAGTCCAGAGGTCTATCTGTCCAAAGCTCACAGAAGGAAAGGTAACTTGCTTCTACCGCAGGTATAAATAAAAATTACCTGTCATTTTTACATTTACCATGATTAAACACTTAAGAAATCTAAGCGATTTGAGAGCGATTTTACAGTGATTTAGCGATAATCCAGTGCAAGCCATTCCAAGCTATTATGAGCAATTGTGAGTGGTTAGTGGTGGCAAGTGGTGATCGTCTGACAGTAGAAGTTGTTGCAGAGCATTCGCGGCGAGTTCCTTTCCTTGCCCCTCCCTCATTTTCAGGTTGGTGCCTTCCTTTCTGTTTTCCTGCTTTTTGGTTTTGTCTGGTTTTCATGTCATCTTGCGTTTTGTTGCGCTTCGTTCTGGTTCGCCGCTCGTTGGTGGATCGGCTCTGCTAGAGGGTTGTCCACCCTTTGTGCAGATGTAGTATAGTCTGTAGATAGTGTGAAGGGTTGTAAATGTTTGCACAGTTCTTTGGTTTTGTAAATAGCCACTTTGTGTTTTGTGTGTATATGTGTATATTTGATGTATATTATTGTGTATCCCTCCGATCTACATATATATACCCTTTAGCTCTGTTGTGTGTAGTGTATATTATATGTATATCTTCTTGGTAGTCTGTCAAGCTTGTCATGCTGCATTTTGTTTCTGGTTTCTAATACGCAAGCTTGCTCTGTGCAGAATACCGCCTGGCTGAAACTCAGCTCCCGGCCAGTTTTCAACCATGTGGTTTTCTCTCTCCTCCATAAACAAGCCTGCCATTCATTTATGTCCCATGCGCACATTTGAATTTGTCCAAGTGGCCTTCGCTTTTCACACATTCAGACAGTTGGCTCCACCGCCGTCACCATAACTTCTATTTATTGCATACCCACGTGGTGTCCATGTGGGATTGACGGCTCACTTTTTGCCCACACCTTCCAACGGTTAGTTTTCTGGACTCTGGGTCTCTCACCATCCCCCAACCCACATCCTTCCTTTACTAAGTGTGATGAGATCCCTGGACCTAGATGTTGGTTAAAGTTCTAAGTTTGCAAAATATATATGTACTTTTTGGGTTTTTGAACTAAGCTAACCTTTCAGGGAAAGCAGGCGCTACGATGGTAAGATTTCTAGACACTAGAATTTTTATTTATCTATACATTCTGATGGTCACCTTGCCTTGTAGGTTTCTAGAACAACATACTTTCAACATGTCTGAAGCTTCCACATCTTCACCACCTGGGAGTCCGGAGCTTCCTTCTACGGTAGTTACCAGAGCAGCTGTTAGGTCTGAAATAGAGAAGGCTCTGGAAAAACTGCTCATGAGCATGAAATACATAAAGGACAACATCATCATGGGCTCAAAGATTGAGTCCAAAGTCCAGTTCATTACCGACACCAGTGTCGGGACATGGCCTGAGATGCAGGCCTTGGTAAAAATGATGTACATTCAACGACAGGCCGGAGATCCATTGGGCATTAAAATCAAGAATTATAGGATTCTCAAGGCAGCTTGCTTCCCATGCTCGGTGCAGTCACCAGAGCTTATTATCACACTTGCATCTCACTATAATACATCCATCTGGGCAGTTATGCTTGCAGCCCCGGAGCCAACTGGGTATCCCACCCCTATGGTGTCTCTCGATGCCCTAACTTTTCAGATGGGGTTGGGGATTCCTTAGTTTGACAGGCTAACTGTAGTTACCAGGTCAGATGCCTTGGCATAGTTTAATCAGTTGGAAGAAGTGGCTCGCTTATATATGAATAATCATTGGCTCAAGACCCTGAAGAGGGATCCCAAGAGGATGAAGTTAGAAATCCCCAGGTCTTAATTTAAAGAAAGCATCCAGATGGGGATGATAGCATTATGCTGGGTCTTTGGGAAACAACATGCCTGAGAATTCTCCGGGTGGATGTATTACTTCTTGCTTGGTATTAGCATAGATGGGGAATATTTTGACTGGGCCACCATAATTTCAAATCATGTGGATTACCAGTTCCTTCAGATAGCCCAAAAGAAGAAGTTTTATATGACTTCCTATGTTCTCTGGGCCCTGGCACAACAACGACCCCGCACCAATGAGAAACTCATCAACAATGTACTTGGGATAGCTCTGGGTCAAAAGGATCCTTGGGACCATTTCCCATAGATTTAATGGGAGGCCAGCTTCCCTAGTTTTTGCCGGGTAAATGATTCCTTCATTTACTACAACCTGCTCACACCCACCTGAGATGCAGGATACCGCCTATCTACAAAGGTGATGGATTTGGTTTGGAGCTATGGCCATTAATATATACAGTTTCAACAGCATACATACATAAGGCTAACCGGCTTCTCTGGGAAACCATACTTGTTACCCAAACATTGTGGGAACAAGATAATTCTTTTAGAATATTGTAGACAGATGATGGAGTTGCACACCTTATTTGACTTGAAGAAGGTAACAAACATTCCATTTCCAATCACTTTTGGGAATTATTCATGCAGTCTGGTCACCACCAAAGAAGAAGATAATGAGCTTAAAAGCTATAACTTGGTAGAATTTTACTTAGCACGAAAGCATTTTGATTGGCATGGCGAGATTACGATGGCACTTCGCTGGGAATCAGAGCCCCATCAATATCACATGGAAGATTTTTGGGAAGATTGCCAAGATGACATGGAAGTCCTGGGCTGGCACTATGTCAGAATGACTGTAGGGATGATGGAAAGATTAAAGCTTTGGAGATTTTTGGAAGACTTCTCGAACACCAGCTCCATAGTAGATCCCCAGTACAAAGCAAAGGGGATCGATAAATTGCCCCTCCCACCAGTGGACTGTGACGTCCAGGAAGGGCCCACTATTGAAGAGTTCACCCGCAATGTGGTCGAACGTAGCCACACCTATTTCAAGAAGGTGTGCCCCAGTAGTGTCTGCCGAGCTGCCCAGCCGATACCAAAGATAACCCCAGAGGCTGGGACTTATTTATAGGGAGGAGACAAAGGAAAAGGAATAATGGGAACTCTAACCTTGCAAGAGGTCCCCATTAAGGAGCAACTGCAACAATCATTGGCAGCCTCCCATCAAATGAAAGATAAATTGATCACACGACTGGCTATTCCAGTACTCATGACTAGACTAATTCATCCTCCCTCCTCCCCTTCATTTGCGGCTTTAATGGTTAAGGAAATGGGGGTAGACCTAGAAGAGCAAGTAGTGCTAAGGGATGCAGGGCCATCCTTAGTCACTAGAAGAAAGAAGAGGCTCAACCAAAAGCCCAAGGTAGAGCCAAAGCTAGGGATGCCCAAGATCCCATAGATTGAGATCCTCTCTTCTGATTCTCCAGAGCCAAAAAGAGAATCGGTGTCTGCTAATGTCCCAGCCAATCCTCCCCTGTAGGATGAATTCATTAATGTTTTTGCAACTGATGAGTTCGGGAATCTATAGGGGGACATCGAGCAAACAAAGGCTAAAGTCCCAGTGTAGGAAGAGGCTCTAGAACAAGAATCTGCGCAGGAGCAAGAAGAACAGATGGAGGAAGAAAAGGAAATAGAACAAGAGGTTGCCTTTGAGGTCCCAGAGATACAGGGCACGGGAGTGGATCAACAAAGGAAAAGTGAACAAATGGCATCCGCTGAGGGAACGGGACCTTCGGGAACAACCGTAACCTTAGTCACCGTATCCCAAACGCCACTCCTAAAGATTACATTTGGGGAGGTGATCACCATGGCCCAAACACTAAATCTTAGCCCGATACCACCCCCATTGCCAAAAGATGTACCAAAAGAAGAAGAAATTCTGGAGATAGTGGCTAAGGAACAAGAAGAGCGACAAGAGGAAGAAACCCCCGAGACGGCCAATGAAGGCCCAAATGAAGCATAAGATACAGATAATAGGGCAGGAGAAATAAACGTCACCAAGGAAGATGTCACAGGAGAGTCAAGAGATGCGGAGAAGGAGCCAGGCGAGACCCACACCACCAAAGAGGAACAACAGCAAGATACCAGGGAAGAACCCAAGGAACAAACTCTGGCTAATAAGAAACCCCTGCTGCCACAATGGTTGGTCAAAACCAAGAAAATAAAATATATTCTGACTCCTAGAGCTCATCTCTCCCTAGCTAAGATGATGGCTTAGGCCCAGGACACACCAAAGGCCAAGAAATCTTGGACGGTTCATGCTCTTTGAATCGGGTCGGGCGAAGAAATAGTTGCAGTGGTAGCAACGCCTCCCCCAAATGCTGACGAGGCAACTACTGAGGCTGGAGATTACAATATCACAGAGATATCACTGGGAAAGAGGGGAAAATAGGGTGAGCTAGACCTATTGAAGGAGGCGGCTAAGGCAGTGGAAGCCTATTATGAAACGGAGGCCCAAAGGCTCAAGGTGAAAAAAGAGAAAACTACAAACCTTATGGGATTGCTAATAGTGTTGGCTCAACCTATCAGTGCCATTCCTCTAGAGGCCTCCACATCTAATGCACCACTACCACAAAGTGACATAGATTCATTAAGGGCGATGAAGAATAAGGCCCAGGTGGTAGATGAGTGGGTTGCTCTATAGGTAGGAAACGTGTGGCATTTCTTGATATCCACCCTCCTAGAATTGTATGTAGCCTAGCACATCCTGGATCAAGCTGAAACCATTGTCAACATATGGGAGTTTGACATAGAAAACTATGAAGCATGGAAGGTAGAATTTGAAGAACTCCTCAGCCTTGGGGAGGGAGTGGTTTCTAAATTCAAGATTTTGGGGGAGGAGTCGTTTGATTTTGTGAGGACCCAACACTCTAGACTTGACCTCACATTGGGGGTAATCAAGAAACTGGTGGGAACTCTATGGGAAAAGATTAACATGGTGCAATATTCTTTTAATTTATACAAGTATTTTGTTATGAAGGTCTCCGGAGCTGACCCTTTCAGCACTGATACTTGCACACCAGAGCAGTATGTCCTGGGGAAATTTGATGAGCTGATGTAATCAAGATATCAATCCTCGGAGGGAGTAGATGGCACCCAGATGATGAGAATAACTTATATGGTACTTAGTGGTCACGATGTGGCAAAAATGGCTGATGAATTTAAGGGAAATGTTCTGGACCTGGGGGAACAGATTGAGGTAGCTAAGTATCGGTGGGCCAATCTCAAGGAAATTGATGAGGATGGAATCTCCCACCTCCTCTAGACCTTCAATGACAATAAGAAGTAGTAAAGATTCTCCAGAGGCCAGAGAAAACCCAAGCATTTTATATTCTTTATTCTTTCAGAACGTAAGTTCCTGGATCCCAGAGTTCTGGATCTCATATTTTGTATTCTTTAAAGGGACCCGTGTCCCAGTCCCCAAGGCCAACTGGTCACTTTCAACCAGTTAATAAAGGTTGTTGAAGGTTGTTAGAAGGTAGATAGCTACATCGGGGCAGGTCAGATCAACAGTTGGTTTTCTGATAGATGACCTTCTCGAGGCACTACTTCAGATATACACCTGGCACATTGGAGATAGGGTGCCACATTTCCCATTTATGAGGCATGTAGCCTCGATTCCTGGGGAATTAGATTTCTTCCTTCTCTTTCTCGGCTCTCTTCTCAAGGCTAATTCTTCTACTCCATTCTCTTGTCTTATTCTTCTGACATGTCATACCTTCTCCGTCTCGAGGTCTTTTGTAAAGTGGTGCAGGTAGCACCGGCCATGGGATAATATATTTTATGGTGGGATTTAAAATAGGGTTAGGGTTAGGGTTAGAGGAAAATGTGTATAAATATTAAGTCTGGCCCTTTTCCAAGGGTCAGCAAAATTGATGATTTTGCAGTCCATAGTAATAGAGAATTATTCTCATTTCTGTTGCCAAGCTCAATGGTCTTTGATATTTAAGCTTTCAGTAGATTAGATGCTCCCTTAGAGCCACTCTTGTACTACGCACCAGTTCTTGCTAGAAGGAATGTTAATGAAGAAGAGATGGTTTTTTCAATGATGTTGTTGGCTCTTTGTCTTCTGAGTTAATGGTATTTTATGTTTAATATTCTTCATGTCTCCTACTCTGATATTTCAAGTAGAATAACGACCTCCTTCCCCTAACTACTAAAAAAATATGAACTGATGGTTGTGTATTTCCTTGGTATTTAGTGTAGTATATCAGAGCATGATCAATGTATTGAATGTTTAAACATAACTGTAGGTAGATGCAATATCTCTAACCCTGCAGGATCTTTTTCAATTTATTTGCTAAGTATAAAATGCTTGGAGAAACCTCACCTTCTTGAATCCCCAGAGAGAACAAGTTGAAGAAACTAGATATCACCCTCGAAAATAGTCACATCTCCCAACTGAGCCCCACACCGTCGAGACCCGATGCTCAGGTGCTTGGAGGGCTCCCCAGAAAACCTTTGCAGGTGAAGTTTTCCAGTACCCTGGTACCTGGTGACAACTTACACCTGTTGGCGGACATGGTTACCAAAGCCCCATCAATAGAAAATGGCACTAGAAGGAGGGCATGAACTCGTCCCCCTCTTGAGATTCTGATTTTACACCTCCTGAGGGTTCCCCAAGCCATATTTTTAGGAGTCAATCCTTCAGTGGGATTGGGGATTTCTCCCCAGCGAAATTTGAGAGAGTCCTTAGGTCAACCCCAAACCCTGAAAGGTTTGTCAAACTCGAGCCTCCTACTCAAAAGAAATGGACCCTGAAAACCACATCAGCTACTATTGTCTGGGGTTCTAGTACACCGCAAAATATTCAAACTCCTTAGACAATCCTGGGAACCAGCATCCAACTTACTCAAACTCCAGTTCCCCAGATGGCTACATACTTTGGTAACACCGGGTCCCCTATGGGAATTTTTTCAGGTGTAATCAATGACTTACCCTCACACCCGAAGAAGATTTTCCCACGATATGAGCACCTAGGCTCACAAACCATGGAAGAACATTTACAGGCATACAAGGATACCATGAACTAACACTGGATCCAACATGAGGATGTTGTGACCCAGATGTTTCCCCTATCCTTGGGACAAGGTGAGCTGAACTAGTACCTAAATCTTCCTGCCAACTCCATCAATAGTTGGCAGGACATGGAGGACGCCTTCTTAGCTTCCTTTCGCATACATGTGGACCTAGCTTGGTCCCATAGCCAATTAATCTCTATTAGAGAGGAACCCAATAAACCCCTCGCAACATTCAATCATCAGTTCCAACACGCCTTGAAGCGATGCACGGGGCCTTTTATTCCATCCCCAGAAGTAACCATACAGACTTATCTCAATGCGATGGACCCCTTCATTGCCACTCTCCTCTGGAGAACAACCGCTACGGGCGACTAGGAAAATTTGGCAAAAGTTTAAAACCGAGCCTTAGAACTGTCCCGTGGCCTCAACAGGTCCCCCGACGGGATTGGGCAGAGCACACCCTTAAACATGATCCCCGATGGAACATTGTACATTGGGGGATATAACCCCAATCTGGCAATAGGTGCCCCCATGATGGAAATGAATCCCCTGCCACCGCCAATAGACCAGTAGGCCCGGTACGTTTACCCATTACAGACTCAGGCTATGCCAGGTCTGGAAGTATTCCCTTGGAATCAATCGCAGTAGGCATACTATCCTCAGAAACAATCACCTAGAGTGCCCTTCTTTCAGTCGTCCATGGCTGGAGGATTGCCGCCCTCAACTCTGGCAAGCACTGATGCCTTCCTAGGAAACCAATAATAATAACCATCACATTGTGACGTAAACACTCATTTGACTGCTAAGGTTGAATCCCTCCGGTGAATGTTATCCACTCTGACTGTGGATATGGGTTAGCTGAAGGCGGGGTCCTATGCACCCCAGAATTCTAATTCCCAGAGAGAGAATATTTTCTCTGGCTAATGAAACAACAATGTCGGGGGAAGAAACTTCAACAACGGGCCTCGGCCTAATCAACAGTATTGGAACAATAACGCAAACACTGGAGGCTCTCCTCCAAACCAAAATTCCAATCAAAGTGGTACTGGACCATCACATTTTACACCAGTCACAGACTTCCAGCCCATGACCAATTGGTGTAGATTGCACAACACAGGCTCCTACAATGAGGTGAACTGTGCCACACTAGAGAAGGTCATCATGATCTCCCAGCTGGACAGATAACAATCGCATGATGCTACTCCCTCAGAGCCTCCTCTACAAGAGTCAACCCATAGTGCATTCACCTGTGAGACCATCTTGTTCAGATCCTCTGAAGAAGATGAAGAAGAATCAGAGTTGTAGGGATTCTTTGATGATTCAATCTTGCCCTTTGAGGCTAATGCCTTCACCAACCTGCAGACTCCATACGATACTCAGAGCCAAGCTAGTAAAGGACCAGCTTACACGCCAACACCTCCCTCCAAGGACACACATCCCTAGGATAACACAACTGATTGGCCCACCCCTCTAAAAGGTTCTAACTCTAACCAAGCAAAAGACCTGGCCAAGGGAGGTCACCAATTCTCGGGAGGAAGATTTGACATTACTAAGGTGTTAGAGTAGACCACCACCTCCATGACCTTGATGGAGGTTTTGCTAAACTGTCCCGAGTAGAAGTCTCTTCTGAAACTCTTGGGGAACCCAGAAGTTGTCAATCACCCGCCTAAGACTGTGTCTTTTGAGGATGCCAACACGACTGTCTTCCGGGGAAACAATGAGGATCCTCCCTTCCTATTAGGCCTAAATATCCAAGGTGAAAATATACACAACTGCCTAGTAGACTCCGGAGCTTCAGGAAACATCATGCCCTTATCTATATGCCAGAAGCTTGGATTTTATCCCACCCCATCTAATGGCGTAGTGATTCAATTGGAAAAAACTGCTGTGAAAATGGTGGGAGAATTGAAGAACGTCTAGATACAGCTTATCTAGGGCCCCAGGATAGCTAGCATAATCGATGTCAAGGTGGTGGACATCCCAGAGACTTATGGGATGTTATTAAGTTGGAATTGGTCTAAGTCCTTGAATGGATACTTTTTGACCGACTTCTCCCACTTATGGCTCCCTTGGGAGGGAGAATCAAACAAGATCTGGGTTGAAAGTGAACCCCGAATGAAGTAGGCCCTTACCAAAGTTGGGAGGGTTAGTGAGGTTTTCTTCTCTGAGACTTCCCCGTGGGTGTACCAACCCTTTGAAATATTAACATTTGATTTCACCCCCGGGGAGGATCCCATAGTCCTGCAAAGAACCCAGGACCTAGAAGGAAAGTTGAGGGTTGAGGTTGACTCTCAAGGTGCCGCAGCGACCCCTGCCACACTCTTGTCTAAAATTTGGTGCTGAGTACACTATAAGAAACATTCAGAGCTAGAGTGTGAACTTTTCCTTTCTGTCGCTACTCGGCACATGGACGCCTCCCAGAATAGAGAATGCACAATTGATTCTCTGGAGCCCACTATTTCTACTGGAAGCACTTCTTCACTGCCATTTCCCTGGGAACCTCAAATTCAAACCTCTCCAGAGGTAAACCACACCCATGCACCAACAGTGTGGGAGGAAGCTCCTCCCACGTCTCCCAAAAGAAATCCCAAGACTGCTCCTGCTCCCCAACTCCAGACTGCAAATAACGATTTGTGGACCCTTAAGTTCGACAGGTCCCAGTCCAAATAAGGCTATGGGGCCAGAGTAGAATTAATCAACCTGTGAGGGAAATGATTCCTTGAATCCTATAGATTACAGTTCAGCTACACCAACAATGTTATGGAGTACGAGGCTTTGGTCCTTGGACTCTTATTTGCATTAAGGAAAGGAATCACCCGCCTCCAGGTTTGGGTGATTCAGAGTTGATTGTCAAATAGGTCTGGAGTCAGTATACATGTCATGACAAAAGGCTGGATGCATATCAAAATTGGGCATGGAGCCTTATTGAAGATTTTGATGCCTTCAACACTGATCTTATTCCCCGGTGATGGAATTATGTCCCGGACACCCTCGTTGTTTCTGCCAGCACACTTGAGTGCATGGTCGGCTCACGACTCTGGAGGTTTTCAGTTGAGATGATTCCCACCCCATCCATCCTAGACAATGTCACCCACTTTCAGGTTTTTGAGGATGATCAGCATATCCTGGCATTCATGGCCAATGTTGGTGTCTTTGAAGATCAGATAGTGGAGGAACAAGACCATGACGATACTGGGTAGGGTGACGAAGACAATGAGATCATGGAAATGCCCACCAACACCATCCTGAAGGGGAAGGTTGCACTAGAATGAATCTTTGACTTGGACCCTCACAGATGGGAAAAGATGTCATCCTCCTCTGAAGGAGGAAAATTTGAAAAGATAAACATCGACCAGCCTGGTGAAGAAAAGATGATACACATCGGCACCTCCTGCTCCCTTAAGGAGAAGGAAAAGATTCTCATGGTTCTCCGAGAATACATGGATGTAATTGCATGGGGATATGAGGATTTGAAAATATATGACACATCCATTATGATTCATACCATCCCCCTAAAACTTGATGTTAAGCCTTTTCGACAAAAGCAACGACCGGTCAACCCACTGATCGAACCTCTGATTCATAAAGAGGTGGAAAAATTGCTATCAGCCCGGATAATCTTTCCAATTCGGCACACTACATGGGTCACCAATTTGGTCCCTATGAGAAAGAAGAGTGGCAAAATTCACCTTTGTGTGGATTTTTGAAACTTGAATAGGGCCTCCAAGAAAGACAATCATCCTCTCCCCTTGTTGGATGAGGTGTTGCAGATAGTAAATGGATCCCAAATGATGTCATTCTTGGATGGGTACTCTAGATATAACCAAGTTATGGTTAAGTATGAAGATAGAGAGAAAATGGCGTTCACCACCAAGTGGGGAACATTTGCATATAGGAGGATTCCCTTTGGCTTGATTAATGCGGGGGAAACATTTCAAAAGGCCATGGACATTGCATTCGAAGGCCTCGTCAATTGGTGTATAATCATCTACATGGATGATTTGATCGTCTTCTCCTAGGACAGGCATGAACACTCTGCCCACCTTGCTCAAATCTGCAAGAGATGTCACCGGTATGGAATATCCCTCAACCCTAAGAAATGCATATTTGGGGTCATTGAAGGGAAGTTGCTTGAGCATATTGTCTCCAAGAAGGTATATCCATCAACCCTGAGAGAGTTAAAGTGCTGCTAAATTTACAGATGCCCGACAGTAAGAAAGAGATGCAGTCTTTCTTTAGGAAGGTCAACTTTGTCTAGCGATTCATCACTGGATTCATTGAGATAGTCAAACAACTCAATGAAATGATGAAAAAGGATACCAAAATTGAGTGGAGTCCTAAAGAAAAGCGGGCATTTGCCTAGATCAAACAGACGATAATGGAGGCACCTGTCCTAGCTAGTCTAGACTACTCCCTTCTATTTTACATTTACTCCTTTGCTTCACCACATTCGGCTACGGTAGTGTTAACTCAAAAGGTTGAGGGGAAAGAATGACCCATAGCTTTCATGAGCTCCCCTTTCAAGAATGCCAAATTCTGGTACTCATCATTGAAAAAGTAGGGCTTTGCTCTTGTTCGTGCTATGAAGAAATTTTGGCATTATATTCTCCGGAGAAAAGTGTATGCTATCATCCCGGACCAGGCCATGAAATCTCTGCAAATGCAGAGTGAGTTGGGTGAAAGATGGGGGAAATAGATGGCCATCCTCTAGAAATACGACTTGGAAATGCAGCCCATGAAGATAGTCTGAGGCCAGGGACTAAGTCGAGTGATGGTAGAAGAGACTCCCCACATAGAATGTCAAACCTACACGGTGGAGTCTATCACTTGAGACCTGTGGTATACCAACCTGGTATACTTATTGCTGAACAATAAATTCCTAGAGGGGTTACCTGTTAATAAACGTCATGCTCTACGGATGAAAAGTGCTCACTTCATGATAAAAAACTCTACGTTTTATCGTAGGAACTATGAGGGAGTTTACCATCGGTGCATTGACAGGGACTAAGCTGCGAAGATGATCAGTGAATTCCATGAGTAGTTTGGAACTAGGCATGGCTCAGCTGATGCCACCACCCATCAAATCCTCCGGGCTAGATACTATTGGCCCTGTATATTTAAAGATGTTTACACTCACATTTGAAGATGCCACACTTGCCAAACCATAGCACACAGTGAGCGTAATCCAACTATGACTTTACAACCAGTCTTTGTGGCTAGGGCCTTCACCCAATGGGCATTTGACTTCATCAGGGAAATCAACCCCAAATCGTCTACCAACCACTGGTACATCCTAACTACTACTGATTACTGCACCCAGTGGTCTGAAGCTATACCTAGAAAAAATAACATGATAGACATAGTTATTAAATTCCTAGAAGAAAACATCATCACAAGATTTAGAATTCCCTTTGCTTTAGTATGTGACAATGGTCTGACATTTTCTTTGGCACAATTACTTGAATGGACCTACAATCGGAAGATCGCTCTGAAGTTCTCTGGCAACTATTACCCCCAAGGGAATGATGTTGCTGAATCTATGAATAAAAATCTACTTGAAGTGATCAAACACCTGCTAGAACATAATCCCCGGGATTGGCACCAAAAGTTGAAATTTTCCCTTTGAGCGGATTGCATTCGAATTAAGGCCACCCTGGGAATGTCCCCATTCCATCTAGTTTATGGCCAGAACCCAGTATTCCCAATCAACTTATAGATCCCAATTTTTTAGTTTATGTAGGAATTCAGTAGCCAGGATAATATCGTGGAGGTTCAGCTCCTAAATCTGGTGTGAATGGAGGAACAACGAGACGTAGCCCTAGAAAATTTTATGCATCATCAAGCAGTGGTAAAATGATGGTTTGATCGCATAGCCCAATACAAGGCTTTTTAGATCTCAGACTTGGTCCTGTTGTGGGATAAGGCCTGGGAGAAGAAAGGAAAGCACGCCAAGTTCCAACGGCTCTGGCTCTGACCATACTTAATCTTAGAGATCTGCAGGGCAAAAACCTACTGCCTTAACACCATGATTCGAGAACTTGTCCCATTGCCCATCAATGGATAGTTTCTCAAACATTATTTCGAATAAGATGGGTTTACCCAAAATTGTGTTTTATGTAAAGTTCTGGCTTGTAAATATTTCCTTCCCGGTGCCTTGTTGGGAGGTACCTTGTCTTGTAAGTAAGTCTTGCTGGCTGTCCTTCGGGACCACCCCTTTTTCTTGTTGTCTTGTTCTTTTTGGGTTCTAGCATTTTGTCTCCCTTTGTGAGGATTGGAATGCTTCGCATAACATCTGGTCCCTAGGATGTTGTCTTTAACATGGTGAACTTAAGAATCTATTGTTAGCATGATAGAATTAGTCTGGTCTCCGAAGTTATTTTACAAGTTTGGTAGTACATTGAGCAATCTTCATCGGGTTTCTTTTCAGAAGTCTGGTAATCAGTGAACTAAAATGAGGAACAAGTAATCGAACACATGAAGGGTATATTGGTTGCAATAGTTGGTTGACCCAAGTCTGAACTTTTAAAAGATTCTCCCTGGGTCCGGAGTCTTCCTCCCCCATTCAACATAAAAATAGGTGGAAGGGTGAAAGAAGTACCACCATTGAGTTTAGCTAAGCTTTAGCCTGATGGTGAAAGAAGTACTACCCTCCCACCCAGAAACATACAAAATAACAAGAAAAAGAAATGGGACAAAACTCTGGTCTTCGAGAGAAATGAAAAAATTTGATGACTTCATGGTTTGATATACTTAGTGCCTCTTCTCTACTTTTCCCAAAGGTCATCGGCTTGATCTCCTCCTGAAGCACACACTTCACCATGGATGAAAAGATCATGGGTTAAATCATGTATGGCCAGATTTTCTCAGACGTATTACTCCTTGCAGGTGAGATGCTTCGAAATAATGATTTGTTCTAGTTTTTCTAACTAGAGATCCTATAGTTCTCAAATGCACTAAGGCATTTGTCCCAGATAGTCACCATTTGTTATGCCCTGCATCCCCGTCCCTACATTTTGTGTTTAACATGTTGGGTCCCCCTTTTTGCTTTCTGCTTTTGGCTTTTGCCTTGTCTTTTTCCTTTCTTTGTTTTCCTTCTCTGGGCTTTTCCTCCCCGCAGTGTTTTTTTGTTTTGTTTGTCTCTCATGTCTCCGGGGCCTAGTCCCAAAGTTGGTCATCCTTTGTTGGGAGATGGATTCCAGACTCTAGGATTCTTTTCCATGATGTCTTCTTTTCTTAAGATGGTATCGTGGCATGGAATCCCCGGGCCCAGAGTTCGTGGGTTTGTCTGTTCGGAGTTTGTGGAAGGAAAGGTAACTTGCTTCTACCATGGGTATAAATAGAAATTACCTATCATTTTCACATTTACTGCAATTAAACACTTAAGCAATCTGAGCAATTTGAGAGTGATTTTACAAAAATTTAGCGATAATCTAGTGTGAGCCATTCCAAGCTATTCTGAGCAATTGTGAGTGGTTAGTGGTGGCAAGTGGTGATCGTCTGATGGTAGAAGCTATTGTAGAGAATTCACGATGAATTCCTTTCCTCGTCGCTCCTTCATTTTTAGGTTGGTGCCTTCCTTCCTTTCTATTTTCTTGCTTTTTGGTTTTGTCTGGTTTTTGTGTCATCTTGCATTCTGTTGCGCTTCATTCTGGTTTGCCACCCGTTGGTGGGTCAGCTCTGCCAGAGGGTTGTCCACCCTCTGTGCAGATGTAGTATAGTCTGTAGATAGTGTGAAGGGTTGTAAATATTTGTATAGTTCTCTGGTTTTGTAAATAGCCACTCTACATTTTGTGTGTAAATGTGTACATTTGATGTATATTATTATGTATCCCTCTGGTTTGCATGTATATACCCTTCGTCTCTGTTGTGTGTAGTGTATATTTTTTGTATATTTTTTTGGTAGTATATTGAGCTCACCATGCTGCATTTTGTTTTTGGTTTCTAATACGTGAGCTCGCTCTGTGTAGAATACTGCCTGGCTGAAAATCAGCTCCCGACCGGTTTTCACCCAGGAGGTTTTCTCTCTCTTCCATAAACCAGCCTGCCATTCATTTATGTCCCATGTACGCATTTAAATTTGTCTAAGTGGCCTTTGCTTTTTGTGCATTCAGATAGTTGGCTCCGTCGCCATCACCATAACTTCCATTTATTACATACCCACATGGTGTCCACGTGGGATTGATAGCTCTCTTTTTGTGCACACCTTCCAATGGTTAGTTTTCTGGACTCTGGGTCTCTCACCATCCCCCAACCCATGTCCTGCCTTGAATAAGTGTGACGAGATCCCTAGACCTAGATTTTGGTTACATTTCTAAGTTTGCAAAATATATATGTACTTTCTGGGTTTTTGAACTAAGCTAACCTTTTAGGGAAAGTAGGTTCTACGATGGTAAGATTTCGGGACCCCGACATTTTTATTTATCTGTACATTCTGACGGTCACCTTGCCTTGCAGGTTTCCAGAACAACATACTTTCAACATGTCTGAAGCTTCTGCATCTTCACCACCTGGAAGTCCAGAGCTTCCTTTTATGGTAGTTACCAGAGTAGCTGTTAGGTCTAAAATGGAGAAGGCTCTAGAAAAACTACCCATGAGCATGAAATATATAAAGGATGGTGTCATCATGGGCTCAAAGATTGAGTCCAAAGTCTAGTTCATTACCAACACCAGAGTCAGGACATGGCCCGAGATGCAGGCCTTGATAAAAATGATGTACATTCAATGACAGGCCAGAGATCCATTGGCCATTAAAATCGGGAATTCTGGGATTCTCAAGGCAGCTTGCTTCCCATGCTTAGTGCAGTCATCAGAGCTTATTCTCACACTTGCAGCTCACTACAATACATCCATCCGGGTAGTTATGCTTGTAGCCTTGGAGCCAACCAGGTATCGCACCCCTATGGTGTCTCTCGACATCGTAACTTTTTAGATGGGGTTGGGGATTCCTCAGGTTGATAGGCTGGCTGTAGTTACCAGGTTAGATGCCTTGGCACAGTTTAATCAGTTGGAAGAAGCGACCCGCTTATATATGAATAATCATTGGCTCAAGACCCCAAAGAGGGATCCCAAGAGGATGAAGTTAGAAATCCCCAGGTCTGAATTTAAAGAAAGCATCCAGATGGGGATGATAGCATTATGTCAGGTCTTTGGGCAATAGTATGCCTGAGAATTCTCTGGGTGGATGTATTACTTCTTGCTTGGTATCAGCACAGGCAGGGAATAATTTGACTGGGCTACCATAATTTCAAATCACGTGGATTCCCAGTTCCTTCAGATAGCCCAAAAGAAGAAGTTTTATATGACTTCCTATGTTCTCTGGGCCCTAGCACAACAACAACCTCGCACCAATGGGCTACTCATCGACGGCATACTCAGGATAGCTCTGGGTCTAAAGGCTCCTTGGGACCATTTTCCATAGATTCAATGGGAGGATAGCTTCCCTATTTTTGGTTGGGTCAATGATGCCTTCATTTACTACAACCTTCTCACACCCACCCAAGATGCAGGATACCGCCTGTCTACAGAGGTGATGGATTTGGTCTAGAGCTATGGCGATTACTATATATAGTTTTAGAAGCATACATACATAAGGGTAACCGGATTCTCTGGCAAACCATACTTGTTACCCAAACATTGTGGGAACAAGATAATTCTTTTAGAATATTGTAGATAGATGATGGAGCTGCATGCGTTATTTGCCTTGAAGAAGGTAACAAATATTCCATTCCCAATCACTTGTGGGAATTATTCATGCAGTTTGGTCACCACCAAAGAAGCAGATAATGAGCTTAAAAGCTATAACTTGGCAGAATTTTACTTAGCGCGAAAGAATTTTGATCCGCATGAAAAGATTGCGACGACACTTCCCTGAGCATCAGAGCCCCATCAATATCACATAGAAGATTTCTGGGAAGATTTCCAAGATGACATGGAAGTCCGGGGCTGGCATTATGTCAGAATGACTGCAGGGATGATGGAAATATTAAAGCTCTGGATATTTTCAGAAGACTTCTTGGACATCGGCTCCACAGTAGATCCCCAATACAAAGTAAAGGGGATCGATAAATTGGCCCTCCCACTAGTGGACTGGGATGTCCAGGAAGGGCCCACTATTGAAGAGTTCACCCGCAATGTGGTCGAATGCAGCCACACCTATTTCAAGAAGGTGTGCTTCGGGAGTGTCCATTGGGCTGCCTAGCCGATACAAAACATAACCCCAGGGGCTAGGACTTCTTCACAAGGAGGAGATAAAGGAAAAGGAATAATGTGAACTCTGACCTTGCAAGAGGTCCACATTAAGGAGCAACTGCAACAATCATTGGTAGCATCCCATCAGATGAAAGATAAATTGATCACACAGCTGGCTACTCTGATACTCATTACCAGACCAATTCGTCCTCCCTCCTCCCCTTCACTGGCGACCTTAATGGTTAAGGCAACGGGGGTAGACCCAGAAGAGAAAGCAGTACTAAGGGATGCAGGAACACCCTTAGTCACTAGAAGAAAGAAGAGGCTCAACCAAAATCCCAAGGTGGAGCTGGAGCTGGGGATGCCCCAGATCCCACAGATTGAGATCCTTTCCTCTGAATCTCCAAAGCCAGAAAGAGAACTGGTGTCTGCTGATGTCCCAGCCAATCCTCCCTCGCAGGATGAATTCAATGATGTTTTTGCAACCGATGAGTTTGGGAATCTATAGGGGGACATCGAGCAAATAGAGGCTGAAGTCCTAGTGCCAGAAGAGGCTCTAGAACAAGAACCTACACAGGAGTAGGAAGAATAGATGGAGGAAGAAAAGGAAACAAAACAAGAGGTTTCCTCTGAGGTCCCAAAGATACAGGGCGCGGGAGTGGATCAACAAAGGAAAAGTGAACAAATGGCATCCGCTGAGAGTACCAGACCTTCGGGAACAACCGTAACCTTAGCCACCATATCCCAAATGCCACTCCTAAAGATTACATTTGGGGAGGTGATCACGACAGCCCAAACACTAAATCTTGGCCCGATACCTCCCCCATTGCCAAAAGATGTACCAAAAGAAGAAGAAATTCTAGAGATAGTGGCTGAGGAACAAGAAGAGCGACAAGAGGAAGAAACCCCCAGGGTGGCCAATGAAGGCCTAGATGAATCAAAAGATGTAGATAATAGGGCAGAAGAAATAAATGTTGCCGGGGAAGATGTCACAGGAGATTCAAGAGATGCAGAGAAGGAACTGGGTGAAACCCACACCACCGAAGAGGAACAATGACAAGATACCAGGGAAGAACCCAAGGAACAAACTCTGGCTAATAAGACACCCCTGCCACCACAGTGGTTGGTCGAAACCAAGAAAATAAAAGCTCTACCAACTCCCAGAGCTCATATCTCCTTGGCCGAGTTGATGGCTGTAAGATTTGCTAAACTGCAAATCTTCCCAAGAAACCTGCATGCAAACACTACTACAAGAAAGAAGACAGAAGAGAGAAAAGATCTATGGTGGCCAAAAGGCCAGAGAGTTGAAAAATATGTTGACAGAAATAAAGCTTCTATATTCAAAAATGAAATGATTTACAATCTCGGTGTGAAATACAAAGCAGTGAATCCTTATAAAGGATACCGAAACCCTAAAAGGGAAACTAGTAGGAAATGAAAACTTTCCTAAGTCTAACTTAAGCAAAGAGTAGACAAACTAATAATTAACTAATTTAATTATTAGTAATACTTGACTACTCTAACACCCCCCCTTAAGTGTAACTTAGGGAGAAGCAAAAAAGCTAAACTACTGCAGAAAGCAGGAAAGATGGGTCCCGGCA